>BLSH010178608.1:0-12797 GCA_018402905.1 Glandirana rugosa
TCCCTATAGCACTATGAGATGATTTTAGAAAAATAATCTGTCCTTCACAGGAGCAGCAGTTACCTCTCCCTGTAGCACTATGAGATGCTTTTAGAACAATAATCTGTCCCTCAAAGGAGCTGCAGGAACCTCTCCCTATAGCACTACGATGAGGTGATTTTAGAACAATAATATGTCCCTCACAGGAGCAGCAGGAATCTCTCCCTGTAGCACTATGATGAGACAATTTTAGAACAATAATCTGTCCCTCACAGAAGCAGCAGGAACCTCTCCCTATAGCAGTATTAGATGATTTTAGAACAATAATCTCTCCCTCACAGCAGCAGCAGGAACCTCTCTCTATAGCACTATGAGATGATTTTAGAACAATAATCTTTTCCTCACAGGAGCAGCAGGAACCTTTCCCTATAGCACTATGATGAGCTGATTTTAGAACAATAATCTGTCCCTCACAGGAGCAGGAGGAACCTCTCCCTATAGCAGTATGAGATGATTTTAGAACAATAATCTGTCCCTCACAGGAGCAGCAGGAACCTCTCTCTATAGCACTATGATGAGACAATTTTAGAACAATAATCTGTCCCTCACAGGAGCAGCAGGAACCTTTCCCTATAGCACTATGATGAGATGATTTTAGAAAAAAAATCTGTCCCTCACAGGAGCAGCAGGAACCGCACCCTATAGCACTATGGTGAGATGATTTTAGAACAATAATCTGTCCCTCACAGGAGCAGCAGGAACCTCTCCCTATAGCACTATGAGTTGATTTTAGAACAATAATCTGTCCCTCACAGGAGCAGCAGGAACCTCTGCCTCTAGCAGAACGAGATGGTTTTAGAACAATAATCTGTCCCTCACAGGAGCAGCAGGAAACTCTCCCTGTAGCACTATGATGAGGTGATTTTAGACCAATAATCTGTCCCTCACAGGAGCAGCAGGATCCTATCCCTATAGCACTATGATGAGATGATTTTAGAACAATAATCTGTCCCTCTCAGGAGCAGCAGGAACCTCTCCCTGTAGCACTGTGAGATGATTTTAGAACAATAATCTGTCCCTCACAGGAGCAGCAGGAACCGCACCCTATAGCACTACGGTGAGATGATTTTAGAACAATAATCCGTCCCTCACAGGAGCCGCAGGAAACTCTCCCTATAGCACTATGAAATGATTTTAGAAAAATAATCTGTCCTTCACAGGAGCAGCAGTTACCTTTCCCTGTAGCACTATGAGATGCTTTTAAAACAATAATCTGTCCCTCAAAGGAGCAGCAGGAACCTCTCCCTATAGCAGTACGATGAGGTGATTTTAGAACAATAATATGTCCCTCACAGGAGCAGCAGGAATCTCTCCCTGTAGCACTATGATGAGACAATTTTAGAACAATAATCTGTCCCCCACAGGAGCAGCAGGAACCTCTCCCTATAGCAGTATTAGATGATTTTAGAACAATAATCTCTCCCTCACAGCAGCAGCAGGAACCTCTCTCTATAGCACTATGAGATGATTTTAGAACAATAATCTTTTCCTCACAGGAGCAGCAGGAACCTTTCCCTATAGCATTATGATGAGCTGATTTTAGAACAATAATCTGTCCCTCACAGGAGCAGGAGGAAGCTCTCCCTATAGCAGTATGAGATGATTTTAGAACAATAATCTGTCCCTCACAGGAGCAGCAGGAACCTCTCTCTATAGCACTATGATGAGACAATTTTAGAACAATAATCTGCCCCTCACAGGAGCAGCAAGAACCTCTCCCTATAGCAGTATTAGATGATTTTAGAACAATAATCTATCCCTCACAGCAGCAGCAGGAACCTCTCTCTATAGCACTATGAGATGATTTTAGAACAATAATCTTTTCCTCACAGGAGCAGCAGGAACCTTTCCCTATAGCACTATGATGAGATAATTTTATGACAATAATCTGTCCCTCACAGGATCAGCAGGAACCTTTCCCTATAGCACTATGATGAGATGATTTTAGAAAAATAATCTGTCCCTCACAGGAGCAGCAGGAACCACACCCTATAGCACTACGGTGAGATGATTTTAGAACAATAATCTGTCCCTCACAGGAGCCGCAGGAACCTCTCCCTATAGCACTATGAGATGATTTTAGAACAATAATCTGTGCCTCACAGGAGCAGCAGATAATTAACCCTATAGCACTATGAGATGATTTTAGAAAAATAATCTGTACCTCACAGGAGCAGCAGGTACCTCTCCCTGTAGCACTATGATGAGATGATTTTAGAACCATAATCTGTCCCTCAAAGGAGCAGCAGGAACATCTCCCTATAGCACTATGAGATGATTTTAGAACAATAATCTGTGCCTCACAGGAGCAGCGGATAATTAACCCTATAGCACTATGAGATGATTTTAGAAAAATAATCTGTACCTCACAGGAGCAGCAGGTACCTCTCCCTGTAGCACTATGATGAGATGATTTTAGAACCATAATGTGTCCCTCAAAGGAGCAGCAGGAACATCTCCCTATAGCACTATGAGATGATTTTAGAACAATAATCTGTCCCTCACAGGAGCAGCAGGAATCTCTCCCTGTAGCACTATGATGAGACAAATTTAGAACAATAATCTGTCCCTCACAGGAGCAGCAGGAACCTCTCCCTATGGCAGTATGAGATGATTTTAGAACAAAAATCTGTCCTTCAAAGGAGTAGCAGGAACCGCTACCTGTGGCACTATGATGAGATGATTTTAGAACAAAAATCTGTCCCTCACAGGAGCAGCAGGAAACACTCCCTGTAGCACTATGAGATGATTTAAAACAATATTCTGTCCCTCACATGAGCAGCAGAAACCTCTCCCTATAGCACTATGATTAAATGATTTTAGAACAAAAGTCTTTCCTTCAAAGGAGCAGCAGGAACCTCTCTCTATAGCACTATGAGATGATTTTAGAAAAATAATCTGTCCCTCACAGGAGCAGAAGAAACCTCTCCTTTTAGCACTGTGAGATGATTTTAGAACAATAATCTGTCCCTCACAGGAGCAGCAGAAACCTCTCCCTGTTGCACCATTAGATGATTTTAGAAACATAATCTGTACCTAAAAGGAGAAGCTGGAACCGCTACCTGTGGCACTATGATGAGATGATTTTAGAACAAAAATCTGTCCCTCACAGGAGCAGCAGGACACACTCCCTGTAGCACTATGAGATGATTTAAAACAATATTCTGTCCCTCACATGAGCAGCAGAAACCTCTCCCTATAGCACTATGAGATGATTTTAGAAAAATGATCTGTCCTTCACAGGAGCAGCAGTTACCTCTCCCTGTAGCACTATGAGATGATTTTAGAACAATAATCTGTCCCTCACAGGAGCAGCAGGAATCTCTCCCTGTAGCACTATGATGAGACAATTTTAGAACAATAATCTGTCCATCACAGGAGCAAGCGGAGCCTCTCCCTATAGCAGTATGAGATGATTTTAGAACAAATATCTGTCCCTCAAAGGAGCAGCAGGAACCTCTCTCTATAGCACTATGATATGATTTTAGGACAATAATCTGTCCCTCACAGGAGCAGCATGAACCTTTCCCTATAGAACTATGATGAGATGATTTTAGAACAGTAATCTGTCCCTCACAGGAGCAGCAGAAACCTCTCCCTATAGCACTGTGAGATGATTTTAGATCAATAATCTGTCCCTCACAGGAGCAGCGGGAAATTCTCCCTATAGCACTATGAGATAATTTTACAACAATAACCTGTCCCTCACAGGAGCAGCAGGAACCTCTCCCAATAACACTATGATGAGATGATTTTAGAACAATAATCTGTCCCTCACAGGAGCAGCAGGAACCTCTCACTGTAGCACTGCGAGATGATTTTAGAACAATGATCTGACCCTCACAGGAGCAGCAGGAACCTCTCAATGTAACACTATGAGATGATTTTAGAACAATAATCTGTACCTCACAGAAGCAGCCGGAACCTCTACCTGTAGCACTATGATGAGATGATTTTAGAACAATAATCTGTCCCTCACAGGAGCAGCAGGAACCTCTCCCTATAGCACTATGAGATGATTTTTGAACATTAATCTGTCCCTTACAGGAGCAGCAGGAATCTCTCCCTGTAGCACTATGATGAGACAATTTTAGAACAATAATCTGTCCCTCACAGGTGCAGCAGGAACCTCTCCCTATAGCAGTATGAGATGATTTTAGAACAATAATCTCTCCCTCACAGCAGCAGCGGGAACCTCTCTCTATAGCACTATGAGATGATTTTAGAACAATAATCTGTCACTCACAGGAGCAGCGGATAATTATCCCTATAGCACTATGAGATGATTTTAGAAAAATAATCTGTACCTCACAGGAGCAGCAGGTACCTCTCCCTGTAGCACTATGATAAGATGATTTTAGAACCATAATCTGTCCCACAAAGGAGCAGCAGGAACCTCTCCCTATAGCACTATGAGATGATTTTAGAACAATAATCTGTCCCTCACAGGAGCAGCAGGCATCTCTCCCTGTAGCACTATGATGAGACAATTTAAGAACAATAATCTGTCCATCACAGGAGCAGCCGGAGCCTCTCCCTATAGCAGTATGAGATGATTTTAGTACAAAAATCTGTCCCTCAAAGGAGCAGCAGGAACCTCTCTCTATAGCACTATGAGATGATTTTAGGACAATAATCTGTCCCTCACAGGAGCAGCATGAACCTTTCCCTATAGAACTATGATGAGATGATTTTAGAACAGTAATCTGTCCCTTACAGGAGCAGCAGAAACCTCTCCCTATAGCACTGTGAGATGATTTTAGATCAATAATCTGTCCCTCACAGGAGCAGCGGGAAATTCTCCCTATAGCACTATGAGATAATTTTACAACAATAACCTGTCCCTCACAGGAGCAGCAGGAACCTCTCCCAATAGCACTATGATGAGATGATTTTAGAACAATAATCTGTCCCTCACAGGAGCAGCAGGAACCTCTCACTGTAGCACTGCGAGATGATTTTAGAACAATGATCTGACCCTCACAGGAGCAGCAGGAACCTCTCAATGTAGCACTATGAGATTATTTTAGAACAATAATCTGTACCTCACAGAAGCAGCCGGAGCCTCTACCTGTAGCACTATGATGAGATGATTTTAGAACAATAATCTGTCCCTCACAGGAGCAGCAGGAACCTCTCCCTATAGCACTATGAGATGATTTTTGAACAATAATCTGTCCCTTACACGAGCAGCAGGAATCTCTCCCTGTAGCACTATGATGAGACAATTTTAGAACAATAATCTGTCCCTCACAGGTGCAGCTGGAACCTCTCCCTATAGCAGTATGAGATGATTTTAGAACAATAATCTCTCCCTCACAGCAGCAGCGGGAACCTCTCTCTATAGCACTATGAGATGATTTTAGAACAATAATCTTTCCCTCACAGGAGCAGCAGGAACCTTTCCCTATAGCACTATGATGAGATGATTTTAGAACAATAATCTGTCCCTCACAGGAGCAGCAAGAACCTCTCCCTATAGCACTATGAGATGATTTTAGAACAATAATCTGTCCCTCACAGGAGCAGCAGATAATTATCCCTATAGCACTATGAGATGATTTTAGAAAAATAATCTGTACCTCACAGGAGCAGCAGGAACCTCTCCTTGTAGCACTATGATGAGATGATTTTAGAACCATAATCTGTCCCACAAAGGAGCAGCAGGAACCTCTCCCTATAGCACTATGAGATGATTTTAGAACAATAATCTGTCCCTCACAGGAGAAGCAGGAATCTCTCCCTGTAGCACTATGATGAGACAATTTTGGAACAATAATCTGTCCCTCACAGGAGCAGCAAGAACCTCTCCCTATAGCAGTATGAGATGATTTTAGAACAATAATCTGTCCCGCACACGAGAAGCAGGAACCTCTCTCTATAGCACTATGAGATGATTTTAGAACAATAATCTGTCCCTCACAGGAGTAGCAGGAACCTCTCCATATAGCACTTTGAGATGATTTTAGAACAATAATCTTTACCTCACAGGAGCAGCAGGAACCTCTACCTGTAGCACTATGATTAGATGATTTTATAACAATAATCTGTTCCCCAATGGAGCAGCAGGAACCTCTCCCTATAGCACTATGAGATGATTTTAGAACAATAATCTGTCCCTCACAGGAGCAGCAGGAATCTCTCCCTGTAGCACTATGATGAGACAAATTTAGAACAATAATCTTTCCTTCACAGGAGCAGCAGGAACCTCTCCCTATGGCAGTATGAGATGATTTTAGAACAAAAATCTGTCCTTCAAAGGAGCAGCAGGAACCTCTCTCTATAGCACTATGAGATGATTTTAGAACAATAATCTGTCCCGCACAGGAGAAGCAGGAACCTCTCTCTATAGCACTATGAGATGATTTTAGAACAATAATCTGTCCCTCACAGGAGTAGCAGGAACCTCTCCATATAGCATTTTGAGATGATTTTAGAACAATAATCTGTACCTCACAGGAGCAGCAGGAACCTCTACCTGTAGCACTATGATTAGATGATTTTATAACAATAATCTGTTCCCCAATGGAGCAGCAGGAACCTCTCACTGTAGCACTGCGAGATGATTTTAGAACAATGATCTGACCCTCACCGGAGCAGCAGGAACCTCTCAATGTAGCACTATGAGATGATTTTAGAACAATAATCTGTACCTCACAGAAGCAGCCGGAACCTCTACCTGTAGCACTATGATGAGATGATTTTAGAACAATAATCTGTCCCTCACAGGAGCAGCAGGAACCTCTCCCTATAGCACTATGAGATGATTTTTGAACAATAATCTGTCCCTTACAGGAGCAGCAGGAATCTCTCCCTGTAGCACTATGATGAGACAATTTTAGAACAATAATCTGTCCCACAAAGGAGCAGCAGGAACCTCTCCCTATAGCACTATGAGATGATTTTAGAACAATAATCTGTCCCTCACAGGAGAAGCAGGAATCTCTCCCTGTAGCACTATGATGAGACAATTTTGGAACAATAATCTGTCCCTCACAGGAGCAGCAAGAACCTCTCCCTTTAGCAGTATGAGATGATTTTAGAACAATAATCTGTCCCGCACAGGAGAAGCAGGAACCTCTCTCTATAGCACTATGAGATGATTTTAGAACAATAATCTGTCCCTCACAGGAGTAGCAGGAGCCTCTCCATATAGCACTTTGAGATGATTTTAGAACAATAATCTGTACCTCACAGGAGCAGCAGGAACCTCTACCTGTAGCAGTATGATTAGATGATTTTATAACAATAATCTGTTCCCCAATGGAGCAGCAGGAACCTCTCCCTATAGCACTATGAGATGATTTTAGAACAATAATCTGTCCCTCACAGGAGCAGCAGGAATCTCTCCCTGTAGCACTATGATGAGACAAATTTAGAACAATAATCTTTCCTTCACAGGAGCAGCAGGAACCTCTCCCTATGGCAGTATGAGATGATTTTAGAACAAAAATCTGTCCCGCACAGGAGAAGCAGGAACCTCTCTCTATAGCACTATGAGATGATTTTAGAACAATAATCTGTCCCTCACAGGAGTAGCAGGAACCTCTCCATATAGCATTTTGAGATGATTTTAGAACAATAATCTGTACCTCACAGGAGCAGCAGGAACCTCTACCTGTAGCACTATGATTAGATGATTTTATAACAATAATCTGTTCCCCAATGGATCAGCAGGAACCTCTCACTGTAGCACTGCGAGATGATTTTAGAACAATGATCTGACCCTCACAGGAGCAGCAGGAACCTCTCAATGTAGCACTATGAGATGATTTTAGAACAATAATCTGTACCTCACAGAAGCAGCCGGAACCTCTACCTGTAGCACTATGATGAGATGATTTTAGAACAATAATCTGTCCCTCACAGGAGCAGCAGGAACCTTTCCCTATAGCACTATGATGAGATGATTTTAGAACAATAATCTGTCCCTCACAGGAGCAGCAGGTACCTCTCCCTATAGCACTATGAGTTGATTTTAGAACAATAATCTGTCCCTCACAGGAGCCGCAGGAACCTCTCCCTATAGCACTATGAGAAGATTTTAGAAAAATAATCTGTCCTTCACAGGAGCAACAGTTACCTCTCCCTGTAGCACTATGAGATGATTTTAGAACAATAATCTGTCCCTCACAGGAGAAGCGGCAATCTCTCCCTGTAGCACTATGATGAGACAATTTTAGAACAATAATCTGTCCCTCACAGGAGCAGCAAGAACCTCTCCCTATAGCAGTATGAGATGATTTTAGAACAATAATCTGTCCCGCACAGGAGAAGCAGGAACCTCTCTCTATAGCACTATGATATGATTTTAGAACAATAATCTGTCCCTCACAGGAGCAGCAGGAACCTTTCCCTATAGCACTATGATGAGATGATTTTAGAACAATGATCTGTCCCTCACAGGAGCAGCAGGAACCTCTCCATATAGCACTTTGAGATGATTTTAGAACAATAATCTATACCTCACAGGAGCAGCAGGAACCTCTACCTGTAGCACTATGATTGGATGATTTTATAACATTAATCTGTTCCCCACAGGAGCAGCAGGAACCTCTCCCAATAGCACTATGATGAGATGATTTTAGAAAAATAATCTGTCCCTCACAGGAGCAGAAGAAACCTCTCCGTTTAGCACTGTGAGATGATTTTAGAACAATAATCTGTCCCTCACAGGAGCAGCAGGAACCTCTCCCTGTAGCACCATGAGATGATTTTAGAAAAATAATCTTTACCTCACAGGAGAAGCAGGAACCGCTACCTGTAGCACTATGATGAGATGATTTTAGAACAAAAATCTGTCCCTCACAGGAGCAGCAATTACCTCTCCCTTTAGCACTATGAGATGCTTTTAGAACAATAATCTGTCCCTCAAAGGAGCAGCAGGAACCTCTCCCTATAGCACTATGAGATGATTTTAGAACAATAATCTGTCCCTCACAGGAGCAGCAGGAATCTCTCCTTGTAGCACTATGATGAGACAATTTTAGAACAATAATCTGTCCCTCACAGGAGCAGCAGGAATCTCTCCCTATAGCAGTATGAGATGATTTTAGAACAAAAATCTGTCCCTCAAAGGAGCAGCAGGAACCTCTCTCTATAGCACTATGAGATGATTTTAGAACAATAATCTGTCCCTCACAGGAGCAGCATGAACCTTTCCCTATAGAACTATGATGAGATGATTTTAGAAAAATAATCTGTCCCTCACAGGAGCAGAAGAAACCTCTCCTTTTAGCACTGTGAGATGATTTTAGAACAATAATCTGTCCCTCACAGGAGCAGCAGGAACCTTTCCCTATAGCACTATGATGAGATGATTTTAGAACAATAATCTGTCCCTCACAGGAGCAGCAGGTACCTCTCCCTATAGCACTATGAGTTGATTTTAGAACAATAATCTGTCCCTCACAGGAGCCGCAGGAACCTCTCCCTATAGCACTATGAGATGATTTTAGAAAAATAATCTGTCCTTCACAGGAGCAACAGTTACCTCTCCCTGTAGCACTATGAGATGCCTTTAGAACAATAATCTGTCCCTCAAAGGAGCAGCAGGAACCTCTCCCTATAGCACTACGATGAGGTGATTTTAGAACAATAATCTGTCCCTCACAGGAGCAGCAGGAACCTCTCCCTATAGCAGTATTAGATGATTTTAGAACAATAATCTCTCCCTCACAGCAGCAGCAGGAACTAATTACTAGTAACTTAAGGATGTGGCATACTATGATTTAGTTATTATCACCACTCTGCCACCTTGTGGTGCTTTTTCCAGTTCTTTGTGATTCAAGGCCTGGTAGTCGGAATAAGACACTACTGTATTCCCTGACCACCAGTGACCCAATGCCTGAGCAGCTGTCGATTTCAGCCTGCAGCAGGATGTCCACCGCCTCCGAATTGGTGGTTGTCGAAAATAATTGTGGCAACTCGGAGGTGGTCTGAGGAAGCTTTATGACCCTTGATGGATGACCTGCCAAACACACCTGTAAGGCCGCACATCCACCTGGTTTGGTCGCAACCCCTTGGACTGCTTCTGAAAACAGTAGTCTGTGGGCGAGCCCTGAAACAGTCAGAGCAACTAGCAGTAGCCCGCACTGACTGTAATTGCAGGACCCTTGGTTGAAATGTAGCATATCTGTGATTTGCCCAAAACGTGTGGGGCAACCCAATTCGTCACAGGGGTTGATGCTCCCTGGGACCGCGGAACCACTCAGACCTGGCCTGCTAGCGCCGGGAGCTGCCGTTGGCTGCACACTAGGACATCAAAAAGTGGTATGCATAGAAGGTTGACCGTTTGTGTAAACAGGAGCTCTTAGCCCCGCCAGGAGTCTGCAAAATAACTCCATATCCACGTAACCCCGGAAATGGTGACATGATGCTGCATTGAAAAGAACGCTGCTTTGGCTGGAAAAGACAGGTAAAATCATGAAAGCCGATCCACTGTATATGTGCCCTAACTGCCCTATGACATGGAATATAGTGACGTGGCGACCGAAATGCACTGTAACTTGCTTCACGTCAGAACCGGAAGAAGAGGGGAATGAACAGTCTGAACAGTTCCACCTTGCATGCCTATGCTGGATATGAAATGCCCTGCGCTGTAGTTCTGCAAACAACTTGAAAATAGTCCATGTTCTGAAAGATGGTGAGCCCCCATGAACCAAGCTCTTAGCCGGAGAAGGAGGTGCAGATGGGAAATCCACAATGTCTTCCCCCTTAGACATGGTCTAAAAGCAAACAGAGCATGAACATGGAACCTGTGACAGAAGAGACAATACCTGCTGGTGATAGACACCTGCCCCTGGACCCAAACGTGGGATGCATGCGATAGTGTACCAAAACCCCTGCTTGACGACGGGTACCTGAGCCTGCATGCTCAATCTCTACTCTTGAGACACAATGACCCTGTGAGTGAGTGGTGAACATGCCATGAACGTGAGAGAGAAGGATGAGCAGGCTCGCCCTCGACCAGGCTTGTGAACCGAACAGCTCAATCCATCCCAGAAGACATGACCAGTAACCGAGCACCAGGTGTACCACCCCCTGATGCCGCTCCAACTTGGTGTGGGCGGGGTGCGAAAAAACGTACAACTGTAGTAACCTGAGCAACGACTGATCCTGAAGGCAACCCCCCTCATCCACCCCAGCCCTATGTGGAGAAAGGAACAACGTGCTAATCCGACCACATGCGAAAGCAGAGATACCTAGTGCCCTCCTCTGATGACTCACCAACTTGCAGCTACCCGCTGCTATCCCTGAATGGCCCTCCTGACCTTGGCCGATGACCAAAACTGGGAAACAAGATGAGAAAGCTACAACCCAATGTCTGCCTATGAAACGACAAATGAAATGACGTGCTGCTGCCCTTCTCCGTGGCCCAGACTGGGCGAAGGAACAGCCATGAAATGTGCCCCCGAAAAGCCCCTTTCCCAACCACCCTCCTGATCTAGGCTCGTGACCAGAACAGGGAAACCAAGATGAGAAAGCTACCACCCAATGCCTGCCTATGAACTACAAATGAAATGATGTGCTGTTGCCCTACTCCGTGGCCCAGACTGGGCAAAGGGACAGCCATGAAATGTACCCCCGAAATGCCCCTTTCCCAACCACCTTCCCGATCTAGGCCCATGACCAGAACAGGGAAAAACAAGATAGAAAGCTACAACCCGATACCTGCTTGAAATGACAATGGAAATGATGAGCTGCTACCCTTCCCCATGGCCCGGACTGGGCGAATGGACAGCCATGAAATGAAACCCCCGAACTTTCCCTGCAGCAACCACCTTCCTGAACTAGCACACTAGCACATACTGACCTGCGACAAAGAAGAAGGGCTACCACCTGGGTCTACCCCTCCCATGATACATGAAATGTTTAGCTGATGCCCTTCTCCGTGGCCCTAAAAAAGAGCGAAGGGACAGCCAAGAAATGTGAGAGACCGAACGAAATGCCCCCGTCCTTGATCTGTTCCATGCCTGCAACAAATGTGCCCAGCTGAAGCTGGAACTGTAACCCCCCCTCCGTGGCCCCAAAGTAGGCGGAGGTACAGTTGACTACATCCTAAGAAATTACACTTTTTTTTTTTTTTTATATATTATGAAATGCCCTGGTGCTCCTTGCCTGGAGAGCCATGGAGAGTGAAAAGACTACCAAACGTATTGACCTGTGCTGATGATGGTCGAGAAAACAACCCTCAACGTCCTATACACCGGTTGACATGAACCTGGCAATGTATGAAAAGTAATACGTGCATCCAGATCATAAAAACTTTGAGAAAAACCACCAAAACTTAATACTGTAGTCCTCCTCCGTGGCCCCATACTACCCCCCCCCCCCCAAAGAAATGGAATGTGAAATGAGCCTGAGCTGTCATATGCACTTTTTTTTTCCAAGACCCAGATGACGCAATTGGCAGGACATGCGCATTTGTGAAACCCCTGTGTGGGCCTACCCTGGGATGTGCATGGCCCCTGAGTGGTCCTACTTGTCCTGGTGGAGCTGCTCCCTCCCCACGGTCGCTGGGTCCAGACTGTGTAGCCATGGACATGGAGGACGCCCTGGAGTAGGAGACCCGCAATACCCCTTCCAGTGGTACCGGTGGGCTCTGCTTTTACAGATAGGCCTGCAGCCTAAAGAATGACACATATTTATGAAATGCCCTGGAGCTCCTTGCCCGGGTACCCCCACACGTTGAAATGAACCCTGCTTGTGAGAATCAGTCCTTCCCTTTAACCGTGATCATGCTTGCCATGGTATGT
>BLSH010178609.1:14970-25543 GCA_018402905.1 Glandirana rugosa
AGAGGTTTGAGGCGCCACACCCAAACCTCATTCACTTTACACCAATCCCACCCACGGGAGGGAATACTGGAGGGCAGCAGTCGAGCAACCTTTATCCCAAGCGCAATACACCTATTATCACATTGGAGAATGGAGATTGGAGATTGGAGAATGGAGATTGGATATTGGAGATTGGAGATTGGAGAATGGAGATTGGAGATTGAAGATTGGAGAATGGAGAATGGAGATTGGAGATTGGAGATTGGAGAATGGAGATTGGAGAATGGAGATTGGAGATTGGAGAATGGAGTTTGGAGAATGGAGATTGGAGATTGAAGATTGGAGAATGGAGATTGGAGAATGGAGAATGGAGATTGGAGATTGAAGATTGGAGAATGGAAATTGGAGATTGGAGATTGAAGATTGGAGATTGGAGATTGGAGATTGAAGATTGGAGAATGGAGATTGGAGATTGAAGATTGGAGAATGGAGAATGGAGATTGGAGAATGGAGATTGGAGATTGGAGATTGGAGATTGAAGATTGGAGATTGGAGATTGGAGATTGAAGATTGGAGATTGGAGATTGGAGATTGGAGAATGGAGATTGGAGATTGGAGATTGAAGATTGGAGATTGGAGATTGGAGATTGGAGATTGGAGAATGGAGATTGGAGATTGGAGAATGGAGATTGGAGATTGGAGATTGAAGATTGGAGATTGGAGATTGGAGATTGGAGATGGCCACAAACGTCAGGAGGGTGCTAAATAAACAGGACAGGGTGATAATTTGCTGAATGATGAGAAGTCTTTCTTTAGTTGTTTTCATTCATCTTCTAACACAGAAAATGGACCACCACTTACTCTCCTGGGCTGGACCCGCTGACCGATGGCTAAGGAAGACCCTGCATCAATCCTGTTAGCTTTTCCATCTTCATTTTGACCAATGAACTCTCTTAGATCGGAGGTTTCTTTCTGAAAAAGACAATCAGATCAGATCATAAGTTTAATACTTGTGCTAATCCAGTAAGAACCATCTACTGAGGAGTCGTCTTTTTCTATATGTATGCGGAAATATATATTTTTTATAAAAGATTATGCTGTAGACAGTCTCACAAAGACATAAGCAAGTGCTGAGTTACCATGAAGCATCAAAAAGATTCCATAAGAGCCTAATCATAGCCAATGAGAAAGGGAATACAGTGAAAGATCTATCCACAGGGCACCAAACCTCCTTAGAAGGATCTACCCCCAAGGTACCAAGCCTCCCAGAAAAGATCTACCCACAAATCATCGAGCCACCTGACAAAGATCTACCTCAAAGGCACCAAACCTCCAGATAAAGATCTATAGATCTATCCCCAGAGCACCAAGCTTCCTAAAAAAAGATCTACTCCCAGGGCACCAAGCCTCTAAGAAAGTGTCTACCCTCAAATCATCAAGCCACCTGACAGAGATCTACCTCAAAAGTCACCAAGCCTCCAGATAAAGATTTATCCCCAGGGCACTAAGCTTCCTGAAAAAGATCCACTTCCAGGGTACCAAGCCTCCAAGAAAAGGCCTACCCTCAAATCATCAAGCCAACTGACAAAGATCTACCCCAAAGGAACCAAGCGTTTTGATAAAGATCTATCCCCAGGATCCTAAGCTTCCTGAAAAAGATCTACTCCCAGGGCACTAAGCTTCCCGAAAAAGATCTACTCCCAGGGCACTAAGCTTCCCGAAAAAGATCTACTCCCAGGGCACTAAGCTTCCCAAAAAAGATCTACTCCCAGGGCACTAAGCTTCCCGAAAAAGATCTACTCTCAGGGTACCAAGCCCCCAAGAAAATGCCTACCCTCAAATCATCAAGCCACCTGACAAAGATCTACCCCAAAGGCACCAAGCTTTCAGATAAAGATCTATCCCCAGGGCACTAAGCTTCCTGAAAAAGATCTACTCCCAGGGTACCAAGCCTCCAGGAAAAGGTCTACCCTTAAATCATCAAGCCACCTGACAAAGATCTACCTCAGATACCAAACCTCGAGATAAAGATCTATCCCCAGGGCACTAAGCTCCTTGAAAAAGATCTACTCCCATAGTACCAAGCCTCCAAGAAAAGCTCTACCCTCAAATCATCAAGCCACCTGACAAAGATCTACACCAAAGGAACCAAGCGTCTAGATAAAGATCTATCCCCAGGATCCTAAGCTTCCTGAAAAAGATCTACACCCAGGGCACCAAGCCTCCAAGAAAAGGCCTACCCTCAAATCATCGAGCCACCTGACAAAGATCTATCACAAAGGCACCAAACCTCCAGATAAAGATCTGCCCCCAGGGCACCAAGTCTCCAAGAAAAGGTCTACCTTCAAGTCATCAGGCCACCTGAGAAATATCTACCTCAAAGACACCAGGCCTCCTGAGAATAATCTACCCCCAGGGCACCAAGCTTCCTGAGAAAGATCTTCCCCCCTGGGCCCAATCTTCATCCTATTTCCCTTTTATACCTTACTGTATTTATTGCAATGTGTTTCCAATTTGAATTCAAATTCGTTATTAAATTCAAATCCATTTTCGAATTTGAATCCAGACAATTTGTTATCTCATAAAGTTATTTTGTTTCGTTATAATTTATTTTGGATTCTTTGAAATTCGTTACTATTGTGATTCAGAAAGTCGGATACATCTGAGTCTCTGAATAACAAAAATGTGTCTGAATTTTTATTTGCAGTGGAATGAATGGCGCATGTCTAATGCCCGCTGTGTGTGGGGCGCAGTGTAACGGTAAGGGATCAGGACACCCCTGACCAGCATGATGTACCCCTGTGTACTGACATAGAGAGAGAGGGCCTTCTTCAGGGCTGAACCACCATGGAATCCAGAGGAGGACACATTGGGGACAGAAAGTGAAACCCTGCCACCCCTCACCCTCGACTAGCGGATCCTGGGGCTCAGTTTAGGGTGGCTTTGGGGGTCTAGGTGAGGGTTTCATTTTTGGCGAGTGGAAGGGACACCCGTTGTGTGGAACATCTGTGTTAAGAGTCTGTAATATCCGGGAAGCTGGCTGTAAAGGCACATGGTGGTGTTACCAAGTCTTCTGCACTGAGGACCATTGGTAGGAAGCCACTTATGGAGAAAGAAAGCTCAGACTTCAGTTCAGCGAGTCGAGTGAATGACCTCCAAGCTGAAGGAACGGCGTTCACATGAGAGGCAACAGGACTGGGCAGTTCTCTATTATGTAATTGGACGGGCTTCAGGCCAGAAGACGTGTGACACAATATGGCGGAGTAACTCCAAAACAACAGGTAGGTGACCATCCCATCCAAGAAGAAGTGGGACCTGGGCCAGCATGGTACAAACAGACTTCCAATCCAGGACCCTTACACACCAGACCTGTATTGAAGGCTTCATAGAGACACAAGTGTCACGGAGGTGCACAGGGAGCACTAGGAGTCTTAGACATGTGCAATGTAAATTCGGACGCAGTTTTGGTTATTCGGAGATGTTGCCGAGTTTTTTTTCCCCGGAATTTTCTATTGCCGGCATTCTTTTGTTTGCATTTCAGCTCTCAGTGGGGAAGCCTGCCGACAGCTGATGAGTCATCTTTTGTTAAGGAAGTGACAGCCAGCTATTCTGCAAACAGGATTCAAATCGGTCATTTCGAACCGATCCGAATTCGAATTGTTCCGAAAATTTGGAGTTCCTTAGAAAATTAATAAATGAAACCAAATTGAAACTAAACTAAATGAATTGTGAAACGAATCGACAAAATGAAGATAGTAACATAACGAATCTATCCCAAAACAAAACAAACTTTTCCGTTTTGCACATGTCTAAGGAGTCTCTACATGACACAGTATGTACTGGGCACCCATAGGGGCTCATTGGTATTCCTAGATGACAGGGCATGCTTTGGTGTACACTGAAGTTATGGAGTGCACAGGGGCTCACTGGAGTCATTTGATTGTAAGCAGGTGCAGTTAGCTAGTATGCCACTAGGTGGCTCTGTCCCATAATAGCGTGGTAATAGGGAATTATGCAATGTGGTGTTAGGTCCCCTTTTAGACAAAGTCTTAGCAGGGAAGACCAAATCTGAGACCAGACTACACAGTATATAGTAAAGTAAATGTATTACTAGTAAAATCATATTGCTTGAGGTGATTGTAGCCGTATTAGTGCAATTGTGCTAGAGAAAATTGAGTACTGTCCGTGATACTTTTTTTATTTGCACTAACATAACATTTTTCAGGACAAGCTTTTGGGGTATCTCCCCTTCTTCAAGGTCCAAGCAGTACTGAATAAAAACAGTTTTAGCCAAATGTTAAAAAAAAAAAAGAAGAAAAAAACCTCTGAGGGCAAGGAGAAAGAGGAAAAACAAATACAAATCAATGTATGAGGCCATGGTAATGTAAGTAGCTGCAGAGATAGTGAGATAAGACAGGCAGAGTTATAGACTGGGGAGAGGAGGAGGGTGGCAGTCACGGGGGGGGGGGGGGGGGTCGTAAAACTTTAGAATAATGAGTGAGAAAACCGATATCCAAGTTTAAGCCGTTATTTTTTGTGTCAAAAAGAAGAATCATTCTTAGTTCAAACGTTTTCCTTCCCTGCGTGGTTCTGAAATTCCCTTTAAGAACTAAAACATTGAGGTTTTCAATAGTGTGGTCCGGTTGTGAAAAATGATGTCCCACCGGTGTGCAGAAATCATCTTCTTTATGTTCCTTGATGGAATGTCTGTGTAAATTCATCCTTGTTTGCAATTTCTGTCCTGTTTCCCCAACATAAGATTCTTTGTTGCACCTATTGCATTGAATGAGGTACACCACATTACTAGAGGTACAGCTGTATGACCCCATGATATTGAAGGTCCCATTTGTGTGTGTGACACTTCTAGATTGGTTGATCTGGTTGCACAGTTTTCAACGTTTTTTATTGCAGGGTTTACTTCCATTATTTGTGACTTCATAATCAGAGTGAAGTTTCCTGCTGATTAGTTTATGTCTGAGGTTGGGTGGTCGTCTGAAAGCCAATGTTGGGCGTTATTGGAATATTTCATTCAGGGTATCATCTTCTGTTATATTGGGTTGTAAATCTTTGATTATTTTTTTTTTATCCCTTCTAGTGCTGTGTTGTTTGTGGTGACTGGAGGGACACAGTTATTTGTTTTTTTCTCTTTGTATTGGAGGAGATTTTCTCTTCGGGTTTTCAAGGCCGTGTTTATGCTGCTGTTGATGGTTCTGTCTTTGTATCCTTTCTTATGGAAGGAGTCTGCCAGTGTTATGAGATGTTTATCTCTGTCCTCTGGGTCTGAACATATTTGGTGGTATCTGATGGCCTGGCTGTGTATGATGGCTCGTTTAGTGTTTTGGGGGTGAAAACTGGAACTATGGAGATAGCTGCACCGGTCAGACGGTTTTCTCGAAGTGTGAAGCTTGTCACCCCTGATGTATACTGTGGTGTCTAGGAAGTTGTGTGTTCGAAAAATCCATTTTTAGTTTGATAGATGGGTGAAAGGTGTTGATCAATGAGCCAAACGTTGTTAAATTGTCTTCACCTTCAGTCCATATCATAAAAATATCATCAATATAACGATAATATCTGTATGGCTTATGTTGTATGCTGTTCAGGAATTTTTCCTCCAGGTCAGCCATAAACAAATTTGCATATTGGGAGGCCATTTTACTTCCCATAGCAGTGCCCATACACTGGAGATAGATGTCATTGTTGAAAGTGAAGTAGTTGTGTGTGAGAATGAATTTGATGAGCTGTGTAACATCCTCAGCAGTGTATTTGTGGTTTGGTGAGGATGATAAGAATCTGTGACATGCGGCCAGCCCGTCCTTGTGAGGGATGTTACTGTACAGAGATTCTACATCTATAGTGACTAGAAGTGCATTAGGTGGTAATTGTTGTAAATTGTTGAGCCTGTTCAGAAAATCTGTGGCGTCTTGCAGGAAACTTGCAGTGTTCATGACTAATGGTTTTAACATATTTTCTACAAGGCCTGAGATATGTTCAGTGAGTGTATTCATACCTGTTATGATGGGTCTGCCTGGATTTCCTGGTTTATGAATCTTGGGTAGCATGTAGAAGTCCCCAATTTCTGGACTATCCGCAATCTGCTGGTTTGATGTTTATGGCCTGATTATTGCGCAGATCGTGTACAGCTCTTTGCTCCAGTGGTGAAAGGTTGTATAATGTTTTCTTTTGCTGAGTGGATATCAGGGATGTGACTCGCAGCCTGAAGCTGTCGATATCGGTGTCCAATTTGGGGTTGCGTCCTTGTGGAGGTGTGAAGTTGCTGTTCTTTCTCTTTTTGTCGCCTCCTATCCTATTGTTTCTTTTTAACATTTGGCTAAAACTGTTTTTATTCAGTACTGCTTGGACCTTGAAGAAGGGGAGATGCCCCGAAAGCTTGTCCTGAAAAATGTTATGTTAGTGCAAATAAAAAAAGTATCACGGACAGAACTCGATTTGTCTGGATTGGATGGATGGATTGGTCGCATGTCGCCGATTCTTATCATCCTCACCAAACCACAAAAACACAGCTCACCGAATTCATACTTACACACAACTACTTCACTTTCAACAATGACATCTATCTCCAGTGTATGGGAACAGCTATGGGAAGTAAAATGGCACCCCAATATGCAAATTTGTTTATGGCTGTCCTGGAGGAAAAATTATTACCGTTATATTGATGATATCTTTATTATATGGACTGAAGGTGAAGAAAATTTTAAAAAGTTTGGCTCATTGATCAACACCTTTCACCCATCTATCAAACTAAAAATGGAATACTCAAACCCACATGTCAACTTCCTAGACACCACAGTATACATCAGGGGTGATAAGCTTCACACTTCCATATACAGAAAAACCGACTGACCGGTGCAGCTATCTCCATAGTTCCAGTTTTCACCCCCAACACACTAAACGGGCCATCATACACAGCCAGGCCATCAGATACCACCAAATATGTTCAGACCCAGAGGACAGAGATCAACATCTCAGAACACTGGCAGACTCCTTCCATAAGCAAGAATACAAAGACAGAACCATCAATCAACAGCATAAACACAGCCTTGAAAACCCGACGAGAAAATCTCCTCCAATACAAAGAGAAAAAAACAAATAACTGTGTCCCTCCAGTCACCACAAACAACCCAGCACTAGAAGGGATAAAAAAGATAATCAAAGATTTACAACCCATTATAACAGAAGATGAAACTCTGAATGAAATATTCCAATAACGCCCAATATTGGCTTTCAGATGACCACCCAACCTCAGACATAAACTAATCGGCAGGAAGCTTCACTCTGATTATGAAGTCACAAATAATGGAAGCAAATCCTGCAATAAAAAACGTTGCAAACTGTGCAACCAGATCAATCAATCTAGAAGTGTCACACACACAAATGGGACCTTCAATATCATGGGGTCATACAGCTGTACCTCTAGTAATGTGGTGTATCTCATTCAATGCAATAGGTGCAGGAAAGGATCTTATGTTGGGGAAACAGGGCAGAAATTGCAAACAAGGATGAATTTACACAGACATTCCATCAAGGAACATAAAGAAGATGATTTCTGCACACCGGTGGGACATCACTTCTCACAACCGGACCACACTATTGAAAACCTCAATGTTTTAGTTCTTAAAGGGAATTTCAGAACCACGCAGGGAAGGAAAACGTTTGAACTAAGAATGATTCTTCTTTTTGAAACAAAAAATAACGGCTTAAACTTGGATATCGGTTTTCTCACTCATTATTTTAAAGTTTTACGACCCCCTCTGTGACTGTCACCCCCCTCCTCTCCCCAGTCTATAACTCTGCCTGTCTTATCTCACTATCACTGCAGCTAGTTTCATTACCATGGCCTTATACATTGATTTGTATTTGTTTGTTTTTCCTCTTTCTCCTTGCCCTCAGGTTTTTTTTCTTCTTCTTCTTCTTTTTTTTTTTTTTTTAACATTCGGCTAAAACTGTTTTTATTCAGTACTGCTTGGACCTTGAAGAAGGGGAGATACCCTGAAAAATGTTATGTTAGTGCAAATAAAAAAAGTCTCTTACTAGTAAAAAAAAAGACATCCAAGCACCAGAAAACAGGAAACCCAGCAAACATATGGATGTAAGGGAACCATAACCCAAAACCCAAAATGTCTAACTAGCAACCTAACTGAATATGTGCAGAAATGGGAAACACAAATAAACAGGGTAAACTGTAGGTGCAGGGAAGAGATGGGAAGGGGGAACCAGGCAGAAGGGTACAGGAGTAAGATCAGGGTCTTGGCTCAGGATAATTGGCAAGCATTATCTGGCAGCAAAGCAAAACACTGCTGTGAGAGGCACTAGTAGAGGAGGTACTAAATACCCTCCCAGCAGCCAGCACCAGGTGGAGACTGATTACTGGGATCTGCTGGCTGCTGGGAGACACCCGCTGGTAAACACTGGAACTACAACCCTCTGCCCAAGAAACCACAGTGCCACCAGCGGGTGATCTAGGTCCTACCAGCCTTCCTGTAGTGATGTCAGTGCCCATATAAAGGCCAGGAGGAGAGCAGTCTTAGGCACTGGCAGACAAGGCATGGGAGCCATATACCTCTCACCTATGTGGTTATAGTCAGCAATGTAAAGGTTCTGCACAGGGCAGAAGGCCAATACCCAAAACAGCCAGCTGTAGTCGTCCCATCTCACGAAACATATTCTAAGTGGCCCTGAGCAGGATCCAAAAAGCCTTTTATGCCAGGTCAGTGTGCTCTGGTGTGCATACCATTGCCCCTGGGACTTCTAGTGACATCTGAGTGAAGAGTACAGAACCTAGAGGTGCACCTGTAGCAATCCTGTCTCTGGAAGAGAGACATGATCTGGATGCATAAAGCCTAATGGGCTCGCCAAAGTCCTCTGAGTGAGTGCTAATGACTCTGAGAGAAAGAGAGGAGAGAGGGATACTAAGGGAAGATGGCTTATCAGTGACATGCGATGTGCTGCTTTCACAATTGGCTGCTACAGCTCGTCCACTAAATCAGTAAAGTGCAGACATTACTTGTATGGACATTCCTTTCTTGTGAATATAAAGGCTAGTGGCCAGGGAAGTTGTCGGAAGGCCTATGGCAAGGAGATTGGCACAATATGGCGGAGGCTAAGTGGGAAGACTAAGTAGGTTGTTGTCCTATTCAAGAAGAAGCGGGGTGAGAGCTTGGGTGACTTGATGCAAACAGTCAGCCAAGCAGAAGCCCCCTTACACAATGGCAGAGGATACTCTGGGTACACTGAAGTCACTGGGGTGCACTGGACTCACTAGATGACCATGCATGCTCTGACGTACACCTGGAGGCGTGGGGTGCACCGTGTGCGCTGCAGTCACTGGATGACATAGGCTGCACTGGGGTGCACTGGACTCACTAGATGATGCAGAAATCTCTGGGGTACACTGGAAATATAGGGAATACAGGGGTGCAATGGAGTCAATAGATGGGTGCACTAGGAGTTTCTTGCAATAGAAATAAGATATACCTGTGCTCAAATCCCAATAGCTTCTACACTGGTATAATCTATCAGATGCTAAAGGGGTGTGACCACATGTTAACACTAAAAAAAAATCTGGATGAACTCTATACACCCTTTCTAGCAAAGTTTGCAAATGAATAGTGCTTTGTTAGTTCACATACATTGCCATACATGTTTAGGCCTGCTAACTGCATCAAAGTAATCCCTCTCTGGCCGGTCCCTACTCTGCTCTGCAAAATACAAATGCTCCAGTGGATATAGTGCCAATATGAGGCAGATAGACACAGGCTGTAGGAGAGCTACAAGATTCAGCATTGGCCGCTGACCTGCAGTAGGGAATATGTGGTTATGGGTTCTAAAGGTCCAGGCTATGATCAGGGTGTGACTCAGGGTGTATGGGGAGTATCATTCTGCTTCAAAGTTCAGACCAAGTGGAGGGCCATAGGAGTTATTGTCCTCACCAGGCAGGGTGTGGGGGGTCATACTGGTGGGAAGTGCAGGTGAAGATTTTGGTGCTGATGGTGGTGACACTAGGAAGTTGTGTGGCCAGCCAATGGGAGCCATAATGGAAGCATTTCAATTGTATTAGGTCCTTCAGACAGAAGTAAACCCCAACGTGACCTTCAACTACCATAAATGACACCTGGAAACATATAGGGGTCTCCTATACAACTAATGATATCACTGGGAATATTTCCACATGATGGTGTACATGCAGCCTCTTCCTCGGTGTGTTGTGCTGTGGGGGGAGGGGTTATTTTATGGTATTTTATTGTGGCTGTCAGACTGATATTATCGGCAAAGAACTCAATTTACTACAGCACTGCGGTATATGTCAGAGCTATATAAATGTATAATAATATGTGTGTGACTGTGGGGGAGGGGACATTAGAGTGTAAGCTCCTCTGGTACAGAGACTGATGTGACTGTGGGGGAGGGGACATTAGAGTGTAAGCTCCTCTGGTACAAAGACCGATGTGACTGCGGGGGAGGGGACATTAGGGTGTAAGCTCCTCTGGTACAGAGACTGATGTGACTGTGGGGGAGGGGACATTAGAGTGTAAGCTCCTCTGGTACAAAGACTGAGGGGGTGTCAGTGTAGTCAGAA
>BLSH010178610.1:29009-39694 GCA_018402905.1 Glandirana rugosa
TATAGGTCGTTTCTCTGTAGGGTGTATAGGTCGTTTCTCTGGATGTCTCTTTGCTGGATATGTGGGATGTCTCTTTGCTGGATATGTGGGATGTCTCTTTGCTGGATATGGGGGATGTCTATCTCTTGCTGGATATGGGGGATGTCTCTCTCTTGCTGGATATGGGGGATGTCTCTTTGCTGGATATGGGGGATGTCTCTTTGCTGGATATGGGGATGTCACTTGCTGGATATGGGGGATGTCTGGAAGTGCCTCTGAGGGCTGCATATTTCTATTGTTTTGTACATTTTACTGCATTGCTTTTTAGTAACAAATTCTGCACAAATTCTGTATATCCCCCAAATTATACTTGGTTCCCTGTTCTCTAAATGGGTGGAGACAAGGGGTGGTCCCAGGGGAAATACTAGGGGGCGGAGGCAGATGTGTCGGGGGGGGCGAGTCCCTGTCTATAGGTAAAATTGATCCGGGAAATATCTGATTGGGGAATCAGGAAGGAATTTTAAATTGGGTCATGCTTTATTGGGGGTTTTGCCTTCCTCTAGATCAGTGGTTCTCAACTCCAGTCCTCGGGACCCACCAACAGGTCATATTTTAAGTATGACCTTGGGGAGATGCAGACTAGAATACTGCAATCACTGAGCAGCAAATGATATCACCTGTAATGTATTTCAGTTATTCTGCAAACCTGGCCTGTTAGTGGGTCCCGAGGACCGGAGTTGAGAACCACTGCTCTAGATCATCGGTAGGTATAGGATTGTGTATTGTATAAAGGATTGTATCGTTTGTTTCCTTTCTATTGGTTAAACCGGATGGACTTGTGTATTTTTTTAACCAGACTAACTATGTAACTATGTATCTATGACAGATACGTATTGATACATTGTCCTCGTTATAGATCTGCAGAGCATTGCTCAGTAATAACTAGGAATTGATCTATAAGGACATTTCTAGCTGGGTCTATGGAAGGTCTTATGATGTGGATGGAATGTTCCTGGATGCGTGGAGCCCTCACCCTCCCGGGAACTCACCTTTCCTCCTCCATCCACCAACAGCACACAGAGAACGAGAACCCCCAAGATCAGCAGAGTCTTCATAACTGCGATGCACCCCGATCCTCACTTCTGGAACAAGACAGAAAGACGTTGTACAATGTGTGACCCCCACCCTCCGTCTACCTCCCAGTGCGGAGAGCAGTTCTTATATACCAACATCCCCATCTCTTGCTGGGACTTGCCGGCGGTGGGATCCACACCTATGGATGAGTCAGGGCCCTTCCCTATTCTACTGTCACATTGTCTTCTCTTCTGTGTTTTGCTGACAATATATGATTATTTCCTATACATGAATTGCAGCACCCCTCCTACGTAGATGCTAGGAAATAGATAAGTTAGATTTACAGTGCCTTGAAAAAGTATTCATACCCCTTGAAATTTCCCACATTTCGTCATCTTACAGCCAAAGACGTGAAAGTATTTTATTGGGATTTTAAGTGACACAAAGCGGCACGTACAGTTAGGTCCGTATATATTTGGACACAGGCACAATCTTATTATTTTTTCAGGTTTTTACCAAAACATATTCAAGCTATAGTTATATAATGGATATGGGCTGAAAGTGCGCACTCTCAGGTTTAATTTGAGGGTAGGTACATCCAAATCGGAGGAAGGGTTTTGGAATTACGGCTCTTAAGAATAGCCGCCCCCCCTCCCCCTTTTTCAAGGACCCAAAAGTAATTGGACAATTGAAGCAAAAGCTGTTTCATGGCCAGGTGTGGGCTACTCCTTCGTTATTTCTTCATCAATTAAGCAGGTAAAAGGTCTGGAGTTAATTCTAAGGGTATTTGCATTTGGAATCTATTGCTGTGAACCTACATCATGCGTTCAAAGGAGCTGTCCATGCAAGTGAAACGGGCCACTGTAAGGCTTCAAAAACCTAACGAATCCATCAGAGAGAAAGCAGCAACATTAGGAGTGGCCAAATCAACAGTTTGGTGAGCATAAAAAGGCCGGGACGTCCACAGATGATCACAATGGTGGATGATCGCAGGATCCTCTCTATGGTAAGGTAAAACCCATTAACAGAGTCGAGACAAGTGAAGGACGCTCTCCAGGAGGTGGGCGTATCATTGGCAAAGTCTACAATCAACAGAAGACTTCAAGAGAGCAAATATTGAGGGTTCACCACAAGGTGCAAACCATTTATAAGGCTGAAGAATAGAAAAGCTAGATTAGACTTTGCCAAAAAAAAATCTAAAAAAAACAGAGCAGTTCTGGAAAAGAGTTCTTTGGACGGAGGAAACTAAGATTCATTTGTACCAGAATGCCAAGAAGAAAAAAGTGTGGAGAAGGCTTGGAACAGCTCAGGATTCAAAGCACACAACGTCATCTGTGGTGACATGGTGAAGCTTTCAGTGTGGTGGCATGGGCATGCGTGGCCTCCAGTGGCACTGGGTCATTGGTGGAGCTTGCAGTGTGGTGGCATGGGCATGTGTGGCTTCCAGTGGCACTTGGTCATTGGTGGAGCTTGCAGTGTGGTGGCATGGGCATGCGTGGCTTCCAGTGGCACTTGGTCATTGGTGGAGCTTGCAGTGTGGTGGCTTGGGCATGCGTGGCTTCCAGTGGCACTGGTCATTGGTGGAGCTTGCAGTGTGGTGGCATGGGCATGCATGGCTTCCGGTGGCACTGGGTCATTGGAGGAGCTTGTAGTGTGGTGGCATGGGCATGCATGGCTTCCAGTGGCACTGGGTCATTGGTGGAGCTTGCAGTGTCATGGCATGGACATGCATGGCTTCCAGTGGCACTGGGTCATTGGTGGAGCTTACAGTGTGATGGCATGTGCATGCATGGCTTCCAGTGGCACTGGGTCATTGGTGGAGCTTGCAGCGTGATGGCATGGGCATGCATGGCTTCCAGTGGCACTGGGTCATTGGTGGAGATTACAGTGTGATGGCATGGGCATGCATGGCTTCCAGTGGCACTGGGTCATTGGTGGAGCTTGCAGTGCGGTGGCATGGGCATGTGTGGCCTCTAGTGGCACTGGGTCATTGGTGGAGGCTGCAGTGTGATGGCATGGGTATGCATGGTTTCCAGTGGCACTGGGTCATTGGTGGAGCTTACAATGTGATGGCATGGGCATGTATGGCATCCAGTGGCACTGGGTCATTGGTGGTTATTGATGATGTGACAGTAGCAGCCGGAATGAATTCTGCAGTCTTTAGAGATCTACTGTCAGCCCAGATTCAGCCAGTGATTGGAAGGTGATTCACAGTACAAATGAGCAATGATCCAAAACACTCTGCAAAAGCAACCCAGGAGCTTCTGAAGGAAAAGAAGTGGAATATTCTGCAATGGTCGAGTCAATCACCTGATCTCATGCCAATTGAGCATTTCACTTACTGAAGGCAGAAAGAGCCACAAACAAAGAACAACTGAATACAGCTGAGAGCCGGGTAAAGCCTCAGAAAGGAGGACACCCAGTCTTTGGTGATGTCCATGGTAAAGGATTCTCAACAAGATATTAAAAATGAACATTTTATTTATGATAATATTCATTTGTCCAATTACATTTGAGCCCCTGAAAATGGGGGGGGGGGGGGGGGCTGTGTATTAAAAATGGTTGCAGTTCCTGAAATTTGTACTTGATATTTATGTTCAACCCCTTGAATTAAAGCCGAAAGTCTGCACTTCAAATTCATGTGAATTTTTCCATTTAAATTTTATTCTGGTGGCATGAAGAGCCAAACGTATGAGAATTGTGCCTGGGTCCAAATATATATGGACCTAACTTTAATTGTGAAGTGGAAGGAAAATGATAAATGATGCAATTAAATGTGTGAAAAGTGTGGGGGGGCATTTGTATGGCGCCCGCCGGAGTCAATACTTTGTAGAACCACCTTTCCCTACAATTACAGCTGCGAGTCTTTTTGGGGAAGTCTCTGCCAGCTTTGCCCATCTAGAGAGGACATTTCTGCCCATTCTTCTTTGCAAAATATCTCAAGCTCTGGCAGATTGGATGGGGAGCTTCTGTGATCAGCAATCTTCTAACCCATGAATGTGCTTTGATTTAAACCATTCCATTGTAGCTCTGGCTGGATGTTTAGGGTCGTTGTCCTGCTGGAAGGAGAACCTCCGCCCCGGTCTCAAGTCTTTTGCAGACTCCAATGGGTTTTCTTTGAAGATTGTCCTGTATTTTGCTACATCCATCTTCTCATCAATTCTGACCGGCTTCCCTGTCTCTGCTGAAGAAAAGCATCCCCACACCATGAAGCTGCCACCACCATGTTTCACGGTGAGGATGGAGTGTTCAGGGTGATGGGCAGTGTTAGTTTTCCGCCACACATAGCGTTTTGCTTTTAGGCCAAAAAGTTGAATTTTGGTCTCATCTGAGCAGAGCCCCTTCTTCCTCATGTTTGCTGTGTCCCCCCCATGGCTTCTCACAAACTGCAAACCGGACTTCTTATGGTTTTCTTTCCCCAATGGCTTTCTTCTTGCCACTCTTCCATAAAGGGCAGATTTGTGGAGGGCACGACTAATAGTTGTCCTGTGGACAGATTCTCCCCCCTGAGCTGTGGATCTCTGCAGCTCCTCCAGAGTTCCCAAGGACCTCTTGGCTGCTTCTCTGATGAACGCTCTCCTTGCCCGGCCCGGTCAGTTTAGGTGGACGGCCATGTCTTGGTAGGTTTGCAGTTGTGCCATACTCTTTCCATTGATGGATTGAACAGAGCTCTGTGAGATGTTCAAAGCTTGGGAGATTTTATTTTAACCCAACCCTGCTTTATACTTCTCCACAACGTTATCCCTGACCTGTCTGCTGTGTTCCTTGGCCTTCATGATGCTGTTTGCTCACTAAGATTCTCTAACAAACCTCTGAGGACTTTACAGAACAGCTGTATTTATACTGAGATTAAATGACACACAGGTGACTCTATTTACTAATTAGGTGACTTCTGAAGGCAATTGGTTCCTCTAGATTTTAGTTAGGGGTATCGGAGTAAAGGGGGCGCCATACAAATGCCCCCCACACTTTTCACAGATTTATTTGTATCATTTATCATTTTCCTTCCACTTCACAATTATGAGCCACTTTGTGTCGTCTATCACATAAAATCCCAATACATTTATTTTACATTTTTGGTTGTAACATGACAAAATGCAGAACATTTCAAGGGGTATGAATACTTTTCCAAGGCACTGTAGTTGTACTTTGATAGGTAAATTTAGTTGTCACACTGTAGTCAGAGTGGTGCTATTGGTTTGGTAGGTAAAAGCATATTCTGCTCACTGTATTCAGTGAAGCTGCTATCTGCTAGTCAGTAGCTCCCTCTGCATCTGGGGAACTTGAGAAGTTTCTGGATGATAGGTGTGGAGCTATGCAGATGGCAACATGAATACTGATACAGCCCTGGCAGGCTCTAATGGCATGCTGGGTGACTGAATACATTCATTGAGCCTGGGGGCTTTTCCCAGAGTTGATTAGTCCAGCCTGGGAGGCACGCTGCCCTCCCAGGTGGAAGCTCCCATTGGTCATGCCCAGTGGTGGCTGGTCATTAGGGGGCGCTTGGGCGCCGCTCCCCATTGGGAATGAGGAAAAAAAGTGTCTCTAAAGGTGGCACCGTTATATTGATTTTCGTTTTTGTTTTTCTTTGGCTCCTTGCTGTCTGCTGACAGCAAGTAATGAGCCAATTGTTCAGTCCTAAAAGTCTATGTATGTGCACCAAAGAAGCGAACATACATCCACTAATTGGCTGCCCTGAGCCAGTGATTGGCTAGGACACATTGCGGGGGTCGGGTCGAGAGCGGCTCACTCCCCTGACTCGAGGATGAGGTACCGTACTGCTCCCTGTTTACTGTCTACAATACCTGTGTACTGCTCCCTGTTTACTGTCTACAATACCTGTGTACTGCTCCCTGTGTACTGCCTACAATACCTGTGTACTGCTCCCTGTGTACTGCCTACAATACCTGTGTACTGGCTCCCTGTTTACTGCCTACAATACCTGTGTACTGCTCCCTGTGTACTGTCTACAATACCTGTGTACTGCTCCCTGTGTACTGTCTACAATACCTGTGTACTGCTCCCTGTGTACTGCCTACAATACCTATGTACTGCTCCCTGTGTACTGCCTACAATACCTGTGTACTGCTCCCTGTTTACTGCCTACAATACCTGTGTACTGCTCCCTGTGTACTGCCTACAATACCTGTGTACTGCTCCCTGTGTACTGCATACAATACCTGTGTACTGGCTCCCTGCTTACTATCTACAATACCTGTGTACTGCTCCCTGTGTACTGCCTACAATACCTGTGTACTGCTCCCTGTGTACTGCCTACAATACCTGTGTACTGGCTCCCTGTTTACTGCCTACAATACCTGTGTACTGCTCCCTGTTTACTGCCTACAATACCTGTGTACTGCTCCCTGTTTACTATCTACAATACCTGTGTACTGCTCCCTGTGTACTGCCTACAATACCTGTGTACTGGCTCCCTGTGTACTGCCTACAATACCTTTGTACTGGCTCCCTGTGTACTGCCTACAATACCTGTGTATTGCTCCCTGTGTACTGGCTACCTGTGTACTGACTCCCTGTGTACTGCCTACAATACCTTTGTACTGGCTCCCTGTGTACTGCCTACAATACCTTTGTACTGGCACCCTGTGTACTGGCTACCTGTGTACTGCTTCCTGTGTACTGCCTACAATACCTGTGTACTGGCTCTCTGTGTACTGCCTACAATAGCTGTGTACTGGCTCCCTGTTTACTGCCTACAATACTTGTGTACTGCTCCCTGTTTACTGCCTATAATACCTGTGTACTACTCCCTGTTTACTGCCTACAATACCTGTGTACTGCTCCCTGTGTACTGCCTACAATACCTGTGTACTGGCTCCCTGTTTACTGCCTACAATACCTGTGTACTGGCTCTCTGTGTACTGCCTACAATACCTGTGTACTGGCTCCCTGTTTACTATCTACAATACCTGTGTACTGCTCCCTGTGTACTGCCTACAATACCTGTGTACTGGCTCCCTGTTTACTATCTACAATACCTGTGTACTGCCTACAATACCTGTGTACTGCTCCCTGTGTACTGCCTACAATACCTGTGTACTGGCTCTCTGTGTACTTGCCTACAATACCTGTGTACTGGCTCTCTGTGTACTTGCCTACAATACCTGTGTACTGGCTCCCTGTTTACTATCTACAATACCTGTGTACTGCCTACAATACCTGTGTACTGCTCCCTGCTTACTGCCTACAATACCTGTGTACTGGCTCCCTGTGTACTGCCTACAATACCTGTGTACTGCCTACAATACCTGTGTACTGCCTACACTACCTGTGTACTGCTCCCTGTGTACTGCCTACAATACCTGTGTACTGCCTACACTACCTGTGTACTGGCTCCCTGTTTACTATCTACAATACCTGTGTACTGCCTACAATACCTGTGTACTGCTCCCTGCTTACTGCCTACAATACCTGTGTACTGCTCCCTGTTTACTGCCTACAATACCTGTGTACTGCTCCCTGTTTACTGCCTACAATACCTGTGTACTGCTCCCTGCTTACTGTCTACAATACCCGTGTACTGCTCCCTGTGTACTGCCTACAATACCTGTGTACTGCTTCCTGTGTACTGCCTACAATACCTGTGTACTGGCTCCCTGTTTACTGCCTACAATACCTGTGTACTGCTCCCTGTTTACTGCCTACAATACCTGTGTACTGCTCCCTGTTTACTGCATACAATACCTGTGTACTGGCTCCCTGTTTACTATCTACAATACCTGTGTACTGCCTACAATACCTGTGTACTGCTCCCTGTTTACTGCCTACAATACCTGTGTACTGCTCCCTGTTTACTGCCTACAATACCTGTGTACTGCTCCCTGTGTACTTCCTACAATACCTGTGTACTGGCTCCCTGTGTACTGGCTACCTGTGTACTGGCTCCCTGTGTACTGCCTACAATACCTTTGTACTGGCTCCCTGTGTACTGGCTTCCTGTGTACTGCCTACAATACCTGTGTACTGGCTCTCTGTGTACTGCCTACAATACCTGTGTACTGGCTCCCTGTGTACTGGCTCACTGTGTACTGCCTACATTACCTGTGAACTGGCTCCCTGTGTACTGCCTACAATACCTGTGTACTGGCTCCCTGTGTACTGCTTACAATACCTGTGTGCTGGCTCCCTGTCCTCTGTGTACTGCCTACAATGCCTGTGTACTGGCTGCATACTGTGTTACTGGCTGCAATACCTGCGTACTGGCTACCTGTGTATTGGCTGCAATACCTGTGTACTGCCTACCTGTGTACTGGCTACAATACCTGTGTACTGCCTACCTGTGTACTGGCTACTATACCTGTGTACTGGTTGCAATACCTGTGTACTGGCTACCTGTGTACCTGCTGCAATACCTGTGTACTGGCTGCATACTGTGTTACTGGCTGCAATACCTGTGTACTGGCTACCTGTGTACTGGCTGCAATACCTGTGTACTGCCTACCTGTGTACTGGCTGCATACTGTGTAACTGGCTGCTATATACCACACCTGTGATGCTGAGCTGTATACTCCTGACACAATATGTAGAATACAGGGGGCGGAGTGGGTGGATTCTATAAGGGGTGGGGCTTATGATAAGTGGGAGGGGTCAAAAATGAAGAGCAGGGCCTGACACCTCCCCCCCCATCCTAAACATTCACCAGCTGCCACTGGTGATGCCTCCGGTGGGTGACCTGAGGGGCCTGAATGCTGAGACCAGGGAGCTGACTGAGGAGGGGGCTGTCTGATGAAGATCTAGTCTGGTATCACGGGAAGGTTATGCTTAGAAGTTGGATGGAGGCTACCAGCTGTCCTTGGACCTTGTGAGTACAGATGCTTGAGAGATCTTGGGGACCTTTGTGATTTGTCAACTATCTGGTACTACATAGTCCACCATGGCTCTATTTAAAGGGGACACAGGGGTGTCCTGAAGAGCTTTGTCCACCCAACCTTCTACTTAAAGGGACTTCACTCTGGTGGCTCTAACTACTACTAATAATCTGAAGTCTAAGAACAAAAATGGGAGAACCCCCCTAGGAGTGGACTTTAATGGCACACCACGGGGTAACACGACAAAAGTGTGTTAAAAACACATATTTATTGAAAAATACACAAAAAGAGAAAGCAAAAGCTGAAGCTTGACATTACATCAAAAAGTGGACAAATGCAGTCCACAACATACAGAGTATCTAAATCGCATTGATGTACATGATAAGCGATACAAAGTACCAAAAAAACATGACGTATGATGCAGGGCAGGTCGACGTGTTTCGCCTATATAGGCTTCCTCAGGACCCCTGACTTCATGGGTTTGGATTTGCAATGAATTAATATAAAATAAACCATTGGTATAAATATATCGTATAATAGTACTGTACAATGCATATCAAATAGTGCAAAAGTATAACAATGTAACAATGGGAATCTGCATGCTGTGAACATATCAAACGATGCTTTCGGAAGACTATAAATGACCATGGGAAATACTCAGGGGGGCGGACACAGGGGGTGATGTAATCAAACCAGAGAGGGGTAATGGAGATCCCAAAGAAGCAGTGTCTTAGGACCTAAGTGTGTAAAAATTATTATCAATTACAATATTCAGCGTCTTAAATTCCAGATTCTCAAGATCTTATCTTTTATGAGGAATTTTTTATATAGATATCTCATGAAAATGAATTCTCATGAAAATATGGACCTACGAGGAGTAATGTCTCATGGGTATCCGAAAGGGAGGAAGTCACTGGATACTGAAATAGTCAATCCCTATAATTCCCCAAAAAAGGTTGTGATGGGGGTTGTCACTGTCCTGCCACTAGATGGGGATTGTCGCTGTCCTGCCACCAGATGGGGGTTGTCACTGTCCTGACACCAGATGGGGGTTGTCACTGTCCTGCCACCAGATGGGGATTGTCACTGTCCTGACACCAGATGGGGGTTATCACTGTCCTGCCACTAGATGGGGGTTGTCACTGTCCTGCCACTAGATGGGGATTGTCACTGTCCTGCCACCAGATGGGGATTGTCACTGTCCTGCCACCAGATGGGGATTGTCACTGTCCTGCCACTAGATGGGGGTTGTCACTGTCTTGCCATCAGATGGGGGTTGTCACTGTCCTGCCACCAGATGGGGATTGTCACTGTCCTGACACCAGATTGGATTGTCACTGTCCTGCCACTAGATGGGGGTTGTCACTGTCCTGCCACTAGATGGGGGTTGTCGCTGTCCTGCCACCAGATGGGGATTGTCACTGTCCTGCCACTAGATGTGGATTGTCACTGTCCTGCCACCAGATGGGGATTGTCGCTGTCCTGCCACCAGATGGGGGTTGTCACTGTCCTGCCACCAGATGGGGGTTGTCACTGTCCTGCCACCAGATGGGGATTGTCACTGTCCTGACACCAGATTGGATTGTCACTGTCCTGCCACTAGATGGGGGTTGTCACTGTCCTGCCACTAGATGGGGGTTGTCGCTGTCCTGCCACCAGATGGGGATTGTCACTGTCCTGCCACCAGATGGGGATTGTCACTGTCCTGCCACTAGATGGGGGTTATCGCTTAGACCACCGTCCTGTCACTGTTGGGGGTAGATCACCGTCCTGTCACTGTTAGGTGTAGACCACCGTCCTGTC
>BLSH010178646.1:7323-27832 GCA_018402905.1 Glandirana rugosa
TTCACCGTGGGTAACAACACCCTCCTGCAATATATTGCAGGAGGGTGTTAGCGCGAGGGCGCGCGGGGGACCCCGCGCGTGGACCCTCGTAGGCACTGGCGGTGGGCACTTCAGATCCTGCCCACAGCACCGCTGCATCTCCTCTCTCCCCCCTCTCCCCCCTCCCCTGTCACACTGCACCGATTGGTGCGGAGAGGGGGGAGACAAGCCGGAACTTCCGCCGGCTTGTTTACATGTGATGCTCCGTCATTTGACGGAGCGATCACATGGTAAACGGCCGCTCCAAGCGGCCATTTACCGGGATCCGTGATGCGCCGGGTCTCATAGACCCGGCGGTCACGGATGCTCCCAGGTGCGCGCCCCAGGGGGCGCGCGGGAGCGCGATTGTGGGAGGACGTTATATAACGTCCTCCCACAACAATGGGTGCCACTTGCCGACGTGTATCCACGTTACACGGTCGGCAAGTGGTTAAACATACTATAAACCACCTAAGCTACACACTACTAAAAAATATATATAATTCATACAATCATCATCATGAACAATCATAACTATGTACCATATACAATATGCAATATCTCAAAACCATCAGTGCTTGACTCTAAATGAATTTAAAAAAAGTCACAAACATACACATATATGGTTCCTGCATTATCCAATGTTCCAATGGCCGACCATTAGAGCTGTCCCCATTCTGACACTCTCTAATGTTGTCACTCCTAAGATGTGGCCTCGCTGTAAAGCTCTATTGATATGGATAGGACCCATCAGTTGGTCCGCTGGCTGAAATGCACGCCAGCGTCGCCATCCCAGAAGTGTGGTTGCGCTCTGCGTTCCAGCCCTCATATGTCGTTCCCTGACAGACTCAGCAAGGATTTTGTGATCCGCTGCATCGGACAGTATTCTGTTATGGGAGCAGGGCACAGGGAGAGGGCACTAATGTCACATGTAAGGATCAATTGTTGCATTCCTATATCATCTCCCCTGGTATCTCCTGTGCCCGGATGGCTAAACAATCGATTTAGCAATAATTGGATTGTGGCCTTTTCCCATCAGACACCTGCACTAATTAGTTCTTGCCTTGGAAGGCCCTTCCCCCATAGTGGACTTTAATATGAATTTAAATAGGTGGCGATATGACTATTTTCATCTTACGGAGTTAGCAATACAATCACCACTACGAGTGCTGTGCACTCCTCCAGCCACCATGGATTCCCGCTTGGGAAAAAAGGCGGCTGTGGTGCGCTGCACGATGCAGCGCATCACATGATCCGTGCTAAGTCTAACAGGGAACGACACAGGAAGGCTGGAACGCAGAGCGCGTCCACACTTCCGGGATGGCGGCGCTGGCGTACGTTCCAGCCAACGAACCAATGGATCCTATCCATATCAATAGAGCTTTACAGCGTGGCCACATCTTAGGAGTGACAATATTAGAGAGTGCCAGAATGGGGACAGCTCTAACGGTCGGCCATTGTAACATTGGATAAGGCAGGAACCATATATGTGTATGTTTGTGATTTTTTTAAATTCATTTAGAGTCCAGCACTGATGGTTTTTTGATATTGTATATGGTACATATTTATGATTTTTTCTGATGATGATTGTATGAATTATATATATATATATATTTAGTAGTGTGTAGCTTAGGTGGTTTATAGTATGTTTAAACGATGAATGAAATATTGTGATGTAATTGTATCCACCAGTTGTTCATGCAAAAGGTCATCCCGCCCAGTGGGCAGGGTGGTGACGCCCACACTCAAAAATGTTCCTTGTCATGCTGTTACATAAGGGGGGGTGCTAGCATTAGCCTTCTTGGCTCTGAGAAAGAGGCTAGGCCTCGAAATAAAGCGGCCTATTGGACCTTCATTTGCTGTCACATAATGTGATGAATCATGGACTGATCTATGTTGGATTGTGTGATGAGCGTTTATACATTAGCCATTTTGTGAGTATAATACTTACCACGTTTTACTTCAATATACATTTGGTTTTAGGATAATGCACTAGGTCGGTGCACCCTGTGTTTCTATTATGTGGTTACAGTGTTCCAGACTTCCCCAGTCTTTGAGGGCAACAAGACTGTACTTATCCATATAAGACCAGGACGGAAACATAGTCCATCCATCTGAAGAGGGCACTTTCCTTAGCGCAGGAAATATTGTGTTTGTGACTATTACAATGAACAACCAACACAAACCTGTATTCCAGAACCGTACCTTGACTGTATTACAGTAATTACCTTCTGCCTTGCTTCTTTTTTATATTGGTACTCTAGAATGAGTTATGAGACAAATCTCCAGAATGGCTTTGATTTCCATTCACACTTACAGAATTTCTGTGGCTCAAAACCTAATCAGCTGTTGCTGTCTGCAAAAGGCGCCTCAGACATATGCTCTTTGAAGTGGCCCATCTCTTTGGTGAGGCACTTGCCAAATTCATTAATGAAGCTGTTCCAGAGAGGAAAGTTCCAAAACCTCCCTCCCAGGAACCTGTAAATCCTCAAAACGCAGGGCATCGCAACACTCTACCCAGGCTTCCACTTCTAAATCCAAGTTCAGCAACTGCGGGGGTACCGCCTCACTGCTTTCTCCTTTCAAATCATACAAAATCTGCAGAGGGACAGTCAGATTTACGTAATGTCCTGAACCATCTCTTGTCTCAGGGCTCAGGGCTTAGTTGTTCCAGAACATCTAAGGACATTCTCAAAGGCTTCTACTCAAACTTGTTCGCAATACCAAAACCCTACAGAGTATTTGTCATATCCTTGACCTAAAATCCCTAAACAAATACATTCAAAATTTCACATGGAATTTGCAAGGTCTTGGATCGCCTCTCTGAGACAAGGGGAATACTTGGGATCTGTAGACATCCAGGATTAATATTTTCATATTCTCATTTATTTTTCTCATCTGCACTTTATACACATGGCAGTGGTGGACAAACTTTTTTAGTAGGAAACAGCCCTCTGTGAGATTCTCAGTGAGAGTTCTGAGCCTTGTGGCCTCCTTCAAGGCTGTCTCATTCCCCAGTTTCATTCCAGACCTCTCCAACAAAACACTGGCATGGAATAAGCATGCTCCTCCTCTTTATTTACCGATGCTCATGCCCAGCTAGGCCAGCTAACTCCCTCAACTGGTGGGTTTCCAACCTGGATCTTGAAATGGAGAAGTAATTTCTGCCATATCACTGGAAAATGCCAACAGACATCAGTCTTTTAGGTTGGGGAGGAGTGTTCCAATCCCTTACGGCCCAAAGAGCATTGTCACCAGAGGAAGCCAAGCTCCCCATCAACACCCTGGAGCTCCGACCGATAAAGATGACTTTTCGCCATTGGACCCTCTTTTTCAGGGACTCAATCAATGTGCAGTCAGATAATACCACAGCTGTGGCTTACATCAAACATGAAGGGGGGTACCAGTTATGTAGCCTTGAAGGGAGCAAGCTAGATCATCTCACAGAAGGAAAAACATTGTCCAGCAATCTCTGCTGTCCACATCCTAGGAATGGACAGCTGGAAGGCAGTTTACCTCAGCTGTTACCACCTACACCAAGGGTAATGGGTCCTTCTTAACATCTTCAGTCTAATATGTCAGAGATGGGGGACTCTGGACATGGATATCCTGGCCTCCAGATTTAACATCAAGTAATCTCTGTTAGTAGCCAGGAGCAATGATGGCATTGTATGTTCAGGTAATGCCCTGAACTAAGTTCAGGTTAATCTGTCTTTCCTCCCGTGCAAATTCTGCTTTGACTGCTCTGTGAAATAGAGCAATAGGGAAAAAAGTGATTCTCATTGTACCAAACTGGCCCAGAAGAACCTGTACTCGGACATTGTCAGACTCCTAGAAGAAGCCCCTGGCCTCTTCTCAATGGATCATACCTGCTGTCTCAAGGCTCTCTATTCCATCCTGCTTCTCAGTCTTTAGCTTTAATGGCTTGGCTGTTGAAGCTCAGGTTTTAAGGGACAAAGTGGTCTCTGAGTCTTTTATCCCCACCTTACTAAAAGCAGGGAAAAGCCATTTACAGAAAGTTCTACTAAGGTACCTGCATATCCTTCTTTGCTTGGTGTGAACGAAGGAACGTCAATCTCAGAAAATTCTACATGCTTCATATCCTGGCCTTCCTACAAAATAGGGATACGTTAGTGTTAGGCTTCATTCTAGGTGTATTTATACCTTCAACCGTGATCTCTCTCTTTTGATTTTGTAAGTTTGCCCACTTACAAAGAAATGAAGGGTCTATAATTTTTATCATATGTGTATTTTAAATGATAGAGGCAGAATATCAACCAGAAATCCAGAAAAAAGCACATGATACAGATGATATGAATTGACTTGCAATTCAGTGAGTAAAATAAGTATTTGATCCCCAAGCAAAACATGATTTAGTACTTGGTGGAGAAACCCTTGTTGGCAAGCACAGAGGTAAGCCGTTTCTTGTAGTTGGTTACCAGGTTTGTACACATCTCTGGAGGGATTTTGGTCGACTCTTCATTACAGCTCTTCTCTAAATCCTTAAGGTTTCTTGGCTGTCGTTTGGCAACTTGAAGTTTCAGCTCCCTCCATAAATTTTCTATAGGTTTAAGGTCCGGAGACTGGCTAGGCCACTCCATGACCTTAATGTGCTTCTACTTGAGCCACTCCTTTGTTGCCTTGGCGGTATGTTTCGAGTCATTGTCATGCTGAAAGACCCATCCATAACCCATCTTCAGTGTTTTGGATGAGGGAAGAAGGTTCTCATCTGAGATTTTACAATACATGGCCCCGTCCATTAACCCCTCAATGCGGCAAAGTCAGCCTGTACCTTTAGCAGAGAAATAGCCTCAAAGCATAATGTTTCCTCCTCTGTGCTTGACTGTAGGGATGGTGTTCTTAGGGTCATAGTCAGCATTTTTCTTCCTTCAAACCTGGCACGTCAGGGTAATGCCAGAGAGCTCAATTTTGGTCTGATCTGTCCACAGCACTTTCTCCCAATCCTTCTCTGAATCATTTAGGTGTTCATTGGCATACGTCAGACGGGCTTGTACATGTGCCTTCATGAGGAGGGGGGCCCTACGGGTGCTACAAGATTTCAATCCATGGCGCAGTATTGTGTTACCAATGGTTTGTTTGATGACTGTGGTTCCAACTGCCTTCAGATCATTCACAAGCTGCTCCCGTATGGTTCTGGGCTGATCCCTCACTTTTCTCACGATCACCCTTACCCCATGAGGCAAAATTTTGCATGGAGCTCATGGGCGGTTGATGGTTATTTTGTATTTCTTTCATTTGCAAATAATCACTCCCAACGGTTTTCTCCTCCTCACCATGCTTCTTGCAGATGGTCTTGTAGCCTATTCCAGCCTTGTACAGGTCTACAATCTTGTCCCTGACATTCTTTGATGGCTCTTTGGTCTTACCCATGATGGTAAGATTTGAGATTCTGTGGACATGTGTCTTTTATACACATAACCAGTTGTCGTTAGGAGCTCCTTCTTAAATTGACAGGACTGATCTGTGTACCACATGAGCACATACTGTAGCCAGTCTGTGAGAGCCGGAATTATTGTTGGTTGGTAGGGGATCAAATACTTATTTTACTCACTGAACTGCATTTATAATATTTGTATCGTGGTTTTTTTCTGGATTTTTGGTTGATATTCTGTCTCCATCATTTAAAATACATCTATGATAAAAATTATAGACCTTTCATTTCTTTGTGAGTGGGCAAACTTACAGAATCTGAAGGGGTTCAAATAATTATTTACCCCACTGTATGTGTGTGTGTATATATGTGTATATATATTAGTGTTGCACCGAATGGAAATTTTGGTGCCAAAACCGAAAATGCACTAAGCCGGAAGCCAAAACCGAAAATGACAGTTTTTAAAAAATATTTATATTTTTATATACAATTGTCATATGCAGCCTACCTGTGCCTGGGCACTGACAGACGGCACTGATTGGTGCTGATAGGTGGCACTGACAAGCGGCACTGATTGGAAGCACTGATAGGCAGCACTGATTGGTGACACTGATTGGCACTGACAGGTAACACTGGATGGTACTGGCAGGTGGCACTGATTGGCACTGACATGCGGCACTGGATGGTAATGGCACTGGCATGTGGCACTGATTGGCACTGAAAAACGGCACTGGATGGTACTGGAAGGTGGCATTGATTGGCACTGACAGGTGGCACTGGATGGTACTGGCAGGTGGCACTGACAGGCGGCACTGTATGGTATTGGCAGGTGGCACTGGTTGGCACTGACAGGTGGCACTGGATGGTACTGACAGGTGGCACTGATTGGCACTAACACGTGGTCCTGGATGGTACTGGCAGGTGGCACTGGTTGGCACTGATAGATGGTACTGGCATGTGGCACTGGTTGGCACTGACAGGCGGCACTGGATGGTACTGGAAGTTGTCACTGGCATGTGGTACTGGATGGCACTGGCAGAAGAGATTACAAGATTTACATTGCACAGAGCGCGCTGCTCTGTGCATGAAACTGTCACCTAATTACACTGAATGCAGAGAGAGCGCCATCAGATTTTCATGCTGAGATCGGAGGTGGGCGGGACCGACCAGCTAACACCCGCCCAGCCCCTGTCCCATTGGCTGGCGTTTGATAGCTCTTCAGTCCCGCCCACCTCCGACATCAACTTGAAAATATGACTGCTCTCTCTCTCTCTGCATTCCAGTGTAATTATGTGACAATTTCATGTACAGAGCGGCTCGTACAAGCAGCGCGCTCTGTGCATTGTGAATCTTTTCATCTCCGGCATCCATTGCGGGGTATGTGATTCACACATACCCCCGCAATGGACAGTACACTGTGCGGACCCCGCCCCCTTTTCGGTATCAGCCCTTTTTTTTTTTGTTTTGGCAGAAATTTCGGTGCATCCCTAATATATATTTGGGTAAACTTTATCTATTTTGTGGATGTTATGTGTTAAGAACTCCATTAGAGGTTATGTTTTGAGGCAGGCTAAGGGCTAGGTTGAGTGTTAAAGCCCAACTCCAGGGAAAGTAAAAATTCCCTATTGTACTGAAGCTGCCCCGTACTGCCAGGGTGAAATGCTTGTTTAGGTCTATGTGACCGGAAAAATAGTTTTACTTATTCGATACTCCGCTCCTGCAAAAGCCAGCTTTTCAGTGGTTGTACCTGACGATATCAGAGGGCATCTGACTGCTGGAGCATAGGGGGGAAGAGGCAGTGTGTGCAGTTTTTGCATAGAATGCCTTAAAATAAAAAAAAAACTTCTGACTTTACAACTCCTTTAAGCATTTAGGCCTCATACACACGGACGTTTTTTGACGCCGGCGTTTTCTGGCATTTTTTGCAGCTCTCCATGTTAGTCAACGGCCCCATAAAAACGTCTGCGTTTTTGAGCTGTAGATGGCGTCGGCGTTAGTGAGCTGAAAGTAGAACCCACGGCCATCGCGTTCTGAGGCTGTAACGTTTTGGCGTTTTTTGATGCCGACGCCGCAAAACGCCAACTAATATTATACCGGCGTCAACCGGCGTTTTTTGAAGCCAACGTTTTTAGGTTGAAAAATAGCAAAGGGATGATGTTTTTTAAAAAAACGCCTATTGACGCCGACGCTCACTAACGCCGATGCATAACTCCGAAAAACGCAGATTTTTTTTTCCTTGACGTCGGGCCCGACGTTTTGTTTATTTTTAAAGATACGCCCGTGTGTATGAGGCCTTAAGTTCAGCTTTTAAGGACTCCTTTTAGGGGTTTGGTTAATGTTCAGGAGTGAATTAAGTATTTATTATGGAGTATGGGAAGTAAATGTAAAATTTTGGGGGTTCTTTTTAATGTGAGGTGAACACATACATTCCTCAAACTTGTATAAAAAATGTTGTTAAATTAAGGCCTCACACTATATTACACGTTATTACAGCTGCTGTTTTTGGCTTCAGGCGTTTTTTTTTCTGCAGCCAGTAAACTCTCCAGCATGTTATCCTATGTGTCCATGCAAACATAGGCTGTTATCAGCGTTTTTCTGGCTGGAAAAAGCCCCAAAACTAGTGGGTCTGAAGAGGAGTTTTTTAGCTGTGAAAACGCAGGTATTTTGCGTTTATGAGTGTTTTTGAGCCATAAGCTTTTGTGGTAGTATGGTTTTGCTGAAAAAAAAAAAAAGCTAAAAACACAAACGCTGAAAAACGCTACTGCAAAAACACTGCAAAACTCATTCTACAGCTACAGCTTTCTACAGCTACTGGCGTTTTTATAACATCCAGTTTGCATGAGACCTTATAATCTGCTGTATCCCTGTTTTAGACGCTCTTTCTTAAAACTTGCAGACTAAACCAAATTGTTACTGATATGCACATCATCTCCATCTAATGCCAATCATTCTGCCTATTTGCCAGCTACTTTTGTAAAAAAAAATGGGAAAGTAAAGGATTGTGTAAAGGCTAAGTCCTTTTTTTTTTTACAAATATTGCACATATGTTCACAGAAAAATGTGCATTTATTTTTCTTTTGCGTAGAAAGTTGCAAAACTTTGCACCTGTGATCAGTGGATAACAGGTCCAGTGCCAGGCTCTTGCTGACTTTTTCTCCAGCACCAGAGAGATGGAGGAAGTGTCAATGGACTACTAGTGTAGTGATCACCGAATTTGTATTCCATTGAGAATTACAAATCTGCCTGCCACAGTGGCAGAAATGACTTGCAGTTCTATCATTTACAGCTCTCTGTGAATGAATGACACCAGTGTGTGCCCTGCTGCGAGTGCTGTGTGTTGTGAGCCCTGTTCAGCTGCACAAAATTCATAAGAGACAGCTGCAGGGGAGAAGAATCCCTGCACACTGTTTATAGGATGAGGGGGCATCCTGGTGGTGGTCCGCTGGGCGCCATACCATGTTGCACTCTAAATACGAGCATAATATGGTGTAAGCGTTGGAGTTAACCATTAAAACAAGCTAGGCCAACTACAGTATTCACATTTATTCCAGCTTCAGATTCAAGCATCAGATTTCCTGTAACAAGAAAAAATGTATACATTTATATATCGATATGTACAGTTATTAAAAGATGCACTTTTGGTAAGCTCTTATTGAAATAGACATTTAACAAATCCACCTGGCCCTCTGGTTTAACCTTTTTCACTTTTCTTTGCTCAGTTTGTGATTTCAGATTGCTACTTATTTCTATTTGGCTAAATACAGTTAGGCGGAACTTATAGTTGCCCAGGAATTATGCACATTTGATGTCTGGAATCGATTTGTTTAAAGTGGTTGTAAACCCTTACATATACCCAGTGAAGTGACTGGCTTCAGGTGATACACAGAGATGAAACAAATCCCCCTACATAAGTTGTACCTGTCTATCTGCAGCTTTTTCTTCTCTACATCTGTTCAAAGTGCTGAATTTTAAAGCTTGTCTGAGAGTTCAGAAAAAAGGAAGTGAAGAGCTGAAGTTACTTCTTCAGAGCTCAGTTAGGAGAGCTCTGAGAGCTGATTGGATGGAAGGGACACACCCCCCTCCCACACAGGAACAGAGTTGAGGTTATCAATCAGCTGGAGATCCCTCCTCTGTCACCATTTTTCTCTTGGTGTCAGGAAAATTTGTCAGAAGTGATTCATGCTGATAACAGAGGTACAAAGCAGCAGACAGAAGTGACACTTGGTGCTCTGTATTGAGACATATACACACTATAGAAGCATATGCTTTGTTCATATTTCATGTGTGAGGTTTTCAACCACTTTTTTAACCCTATTTACTGGTAGCTTTAAATGTGGTCCATTTAACCACTTCCCGACCAGCCACTGTTTGACGGCGGCAGGTTGACTTGATTGCGCAAATCGCCTGCTGCGCGTCTCTGAAGCCGATCCGCGTGGCCAGCAGGTGTGATGTCCGCCGGCTACCTGCGATCATTCCTCACAGAGCCAGAACGGGGATCCGTTGATGTAAACAAACAGATCTCTGTACTGACAGGGAAGTGGAGAGAGATCTGCTGTTCCTAGTGATCGGGAGCAGCTTTCTCTCTCCACCCCCAATCACTACAGTCCTCCCACAGTTAAAAAACACCTCCCTAGGGAACAACCCCTTGATCACCCCCCTAGTGTTAACGCCTTCACTGCCGATAACATTTATACAGTAATCAGTAATATTTTTAGTTCTGAACGCTGTATAAATGTCAGTGGTTCCAAAAAATGTCCGATCTGTCTGCCACAATATTGCAGTCCTGCTAAAAATCGCAGATCACCGCCATTACTAGTAAAATAAATAAATAAATAATAAAAATGCCATATATCTATTCCCATAGTTTGTAAACTTGATAACGTTTACGCAACCCAATCAATATACGCCTATTGCGATTTTTTTACCAAAAATATGTAGAAGAATATATATCGGCCTAAACTGAGAAATTAATGTGTTTTTTTTTTTTTTTATATATTTTTTTTTTTTTTTTCAAAATTGTTGCTTTTTGTTTGTGTATAGCAAAAAAAAATAAAAACTGCAGAGGTGATCAAATACCATCAAAAGCTCTATTTGTGGGGGAAAAAAAGGATGTCAATTTTGTTTGGGTACACATGTCACATGACCGCACAATTTTCAGCTAAAGCAACACAGTGCCGTATCGCAAAAAGTGCTTTGGTCAGGAAGGGGGTAAATCCTTCCAGATCTGAAGTGGTTAATAAGGCAGCTGAGGACCTGGTTGTAAATGTGAGATTTTATGTTACCATTGTTGGCTTGTGGATTTTTATTTTTTTTTTCATTTCAATGGTTTTTATTGAGTTTTCAAGATATAAAAGTACAAATGTTATCAAATTGACATTATGGCGAGTGGTAGAGGAGAGCGATCTCCCTCGCCGTTCGGCTAGGTAGGGTATTTACATCAATGAATGCATTATAACATCATTTGTGTATCAAAGCTTAAACAGGCTTAAGCATCCTCACCACCCGTGTGGGTACGTGGGATTCATATAACATCCGTTAAAGGAGAAGTAGAGAGGAAAGAAGGGAAATAAAGAAAGAAAAGATGAGATGACCCTGGCAGATATGGGACCCACAATGCCGATGCCCCCTTCGGGGGATTTCCATAGTCCGGCATGGCCCTGGGGTTCCTAGATAAGTATCTCATCCAAGGGTCCCAAGTTTTTTCAAAGCGTTTGACTTTATCCTGGTGGATTGCCGTCATGTGTTCGTTTAGCATTATCCAGGATAGTTTATGTTTAAGTTGGGCCAAGGGTAAGCTAGCTGATTTCCACGACTTGGCAATGTTAATCTTTGCTGCTGTAAATATGAAGGTTACAGGGCGCCCCTGAGCCCTTGATACACAGTCCACACCCCCCCCCCCCCCAGTAGAGCTTGTTTTGGAGATTTAATTAAGTTCACTTGAGTAAGTGAATATATGAAGTTGTACACTCTGATCCAAAACCTCCGTACCTTTGGGCATTGCCACCAGATGTGGTACACTGTGCCCTCTTGTCTACAGCCTCGGAAGCATAAAGGAGATGCTCCCGGTACATAAGCTGCTATTCTCGTCGGGACCATGTACCACCTGAGGAGTACCCTGTAATTTGCTTCTATTATGGAGGTATTAATAAGTGATCTTGAGGACCACTGGGCCATGCCGTACCATTCGTCCAACTCCAATGTTTCGTGGAGATCTGACTCCCATTGTTCCATATACCTCAGCTTAGTTGTGGAGTCTGACAGTATAGTATATATTTCAGAAATATGTCCCCTGATTTTATCATAACTCTGGCACAAGTGTTCCATTCTAGTTCTTGTTACAATACCAGAGCTGCGAGACAAGGTGCAGAGAAAATGTGTTCTCTGAGTATATCGAAAACATTGGTACTTATCTATCATGGCCCTTTGGGTTAAGATAACCCCTATGGTCGCACATATCTGCAATTCGTAGTAATCCGGTGTTAGTCCACCATTCAAACATTCTGGGGGTGAGGCCCAGGGTGAATTTCCCCTTCCTTAGTATAGGAGCTAATGGAGTATGTGGGGATTGGAAGTGGTGGTTTTTCGACAATCTTTCCCAGGTGGCCAGGGAGAAGGAAAGTGTCGGGCACAAAATTGGAGGTCGGTCTTTTGTCGGTAGCCAGAGCAAGTATTTAAGTGGCCAATCCGGGCATGCGCACGCCTCCATCTGCATCCAGATAGGATGAGGTAGCGTTGAGTGGAATTTGGATAATTGTGCCATCTGCGCTGCGTAAAAATATTTTAATAGGTCAGGGGTTCCCAAAAGATCAGGGTAATTCATAGAATACAGGGTGTGCACAGTCGGAGTAACATTGACCCCCAGGTAGGGGAGGGCATCTGAATGCCATGCAAATTTGTAAGAGCGCTTAAGGGTTGTGAGCGTGTCTTTACCTAATGTGACGTTCATTGCTAGTGACTTATCGTGATTCGCTTTGAAGCCAGAAATCAGTGAAAATGGCCGTAAGGTTACGTATAAGTTTGGGAGGGTCGTGACTGGGGAAGTGATCGCTAATAAGATGTCATCCGCAAATAGAATACTTTTATGTTCCCTGCCCCTGCTCCACACCCCTTTAATATCATTCGAGAGTTGGATTTTACAGGCCAATGGTTCCAAAGCTAATACAAAAAGCAGCGGATATAGTGGACAACCCTGACGGGTGCTCAAAATAAGGGAAATTCCTGCGCTTAGGACCTGACGGGTGCCCCACTGAATATGGATTGTGCCTGAGGAATAGCCTTTGATCTTCAGAGAAGCTGTTGGGGAATCGTATAGTACCTTAAGTATTACTAAAAATCTCGGCCCAAATCCAAATTCAGTCAGGGTGTAAAATAAGTAATCCCAGGACAAAGGCGTCAAAGGCCTTGTGTATATCCAAGGACAACGACATAGCCTTCCTGACCCCCCCGCCATCCCAGTCAGAATGTATTGCAGAAAGAAGATCAATAACCCTCCTTGTCTGATCTGATGTCTGGCGAGCGGAGATAAAACATGCCTGGTCTGGATGTATACATTGTGCGATAAAAGAGTTTAGCCTGGTGGCCAAAACCTTGGTCAGGATCCTCAGGTCGACATTGATCAAGGAGATTGGGCGGTAGTTCGCGCAGATCCCGTGATCCTTTCCTGGCTTAGGGAGTACATGCATGAATGCTTCTTTTTCCTGTCCTAGGAGGTTGGCTTCTGGATTTTATATGTACATTCATGCATATAAAGGTACATATAAAATATGAAGTTGAAAAAAAAAATCCATGCGACATCTTTCATTTGAGTTAGAAATGACAAATTGAAGATACTGGCTAAGAGACAGTTCAACAAAAGTCACAGGCTGTTTGATCAACTACATAGAAGTATTGGGACATGTTTTTCCTGAGCCCTGGTTCACATTGATGCGATTTGACATGCCAAATCACATGCCAAATCGGGGGCAATTTCCGGCAATGGCACTGTCCTAATCGGTGCAACTCTGCATTTGCGGCGCAACACCCATTTCAAAAAGTAGTTCTTGTACTAAGTTTTGTGATTTCAGGTGCGATTTCCATAGGCATCTGTGCAGAAACCCACACAGATGCCTGTGAAATCGCTGCTGAAATCTGGACTGACGTGCAGGAATGAAATGGTGCGAGTTCAGCTGAATTTGCACCATTTCATTTCCACACTCAGTGTGAACCAGGGCTCAAGTGAAGTAGAAAATCATAAACGCGACTTTCTATTAGTAGAGGCAAACACAGAGTAGCCATTCATTCATTATTATTGAAAAGCAACAGAATACATGTATTGAAGATATACAGGCAAGTAACGCTTCGGTGATCTGCGTCCTCTTTCTCAGGGCTAGCAATAAAACTATTATATGAACAGTAAAACCAGCTGGATATCGGAATGGTTGACATTATTCTTTTATTTAGAAAGAGTAGACCTCAAGGCTTGTTTAGTGAGAGAGCATTCTCTGTGTGATTGCTTAGAGACTTTTAGCCAAACTGCTTAAAGTAAACCTGAGCTGGAATAAAACGTACATTTGTTTGCATATTCAGGCTCAGCTTCCTCCTTAGCCGCAGTGTACGATGGCTCTGCCTTACTGTTCTTCACGTTCGTGTTTATAAACTGAAAATAAAAGAAATCTATAAACCTTAAGGCTCCATGCACACTGGACGCTATCTGGGCTCTCTCGGCGTCGGGCAGGAGAAGCTGCTTACAAAACGTTCTTTTGCAGCGTTTTATAAGCATCGTTTACCGGCGTCTGCGTTTTTGGGCATTTTTTTTTCTTCATTTAGCTTCCATTGACTGCAAAAAACGGCAGATGCCGATAAATAGCCGTTTAGCGGCATCCGGCGTTTTTTGTGGTCAAAAGAACTACTTTTGAACGCCAATTCAGGGCGTTCAGATAACAGCCCAAGAAAGCCACTGCTGATAAATGACAATTAACGTCCATGTGTGCACGGACACATAGGATAACATAAAGTGGCGTTTTTGGGCTGTTAAAAAAAACGCCAAAACGACCAAAAACGGTCATTTATCAGATACAGTATACATGGAGCCTAAAAATATACTTCTTGCTGAAGTCAGACTAGTACAAAATAAGTTCTGATTGCGTGTTATAAATTGCACATCTCTGCAAAACGCTGTAAGAAGGTATTTGACAACCTCAGCCTAGGTTCCAGCTAGGCCACACCCCAACGTGTTTAACTCCGCCTATGGGGATCCCCACAACTAGGCTCCATGGGCGGAGTGAACTGCGTTGGGGGAGTGACCTAGTTGAGTAGAGTCTGTCATACACCTTCTTATGGGTTTTGCAGAGATGTGCGACTTACAGGTCATTTCCCCTTTCCATTAGATATCTAGAGCTGAGACAAGCTCTGTCCTTGTTTGCAGTCCAAGCGGCTGCTACATAAGAGAACCTGGTGGAGTCTTGAGCGGCACCTGTCAATTAAATTTGGTCCACTGGTTGTTATAAGTTACTGCATGTAAGAATAAGAAATTCTTATCCGAACCTCCAGACATTAAGCGCTGTTCATTGAGCTGTCATAAGTAACTCTAAAGAAAGTATTCAGCGGGTTTCATATCCATGAAATAACCACTTGACAGGTTTTTAGCAAGATCTGGTGGGCAGAAGTGGCGTATTCATAAAAAAAATCCTTTGGTCCAGAAGATGTTTACTTACAAAAATGAACTATGATTTCTCTATAATATATAATAATATAAAGTTTATCTATTCAGATGTCCTCTTTCCTGCTCCTAGTAGCACATGCAGGTGCAAATGACCAGCCCTCAATTCACATTCCCTTGAGGGCTTGAGGCTTTCCTAGGTTCTAAAGCTGGCCTAACATATTGGGATCTTATTCCACAATCTCTGTAAAATCTTTAGATTTACTGAAACTATCTAATACAAGAGTCAACCTTAACAATAAAGTCAACTTGCATCTAATCATACAGACCCGCAGACTAGATAGTTGCTTGTAGATCTATAGGAGATTGCACATTCACACCCTAAGCTGTCCATACCCTTTTACATTCTATTTAAAGTGATTGTAAAGTCTCGTTTTAAAAAAAAAAAAAAACATGTTGTACTTACCTCCTCTGTGCAGTTGGTTTTGCACAGAGCAGACTTGATCCTCCTCTTCTCGGGTCCCTCTTCCCTGCTCCTGGCTCTTCCCTCCTGTCGAGTGCCCCCACAGCAAGCAGCTCTCTATGGGGGCACCCAAGCTGAGTCACAACTCCATGTGTCCATTCAAACACTGAGCCCCACCCCCTCTCCCTTCTGATTGGCTAACTGAATTTGATTGACAGCTGCGGGAGCCAATGGCACCACTGCTGTTTCTCAGCCGATCAGGAGGAGAGTCCTAGACGGCTAAGACACTCATGGACCTCGCTGGAGAGAGCTGAGGGGTTCAGATGAGTAATTAGGGGGTGCTGTGGAGGCTGCTGCACACAGAAGGCTTTTTTATCTTAATGCATATTAAGATAAAAAAACCTGCCTTTAAAACTCCTTTAAATTATTATTAAACATATACTTTCCAAACATTTTATAATCTATTAATAAAGAATTACTCTGGGCTTTTATGTGAAATGTTATGGAAAGAACAGTGGAAAAGGGTTATGAATGTGAAAGTCTTTTGTATGTGGTAAATCAATAAAAGATTTATGATGCAACACAATAAATTGTCTTTTGAATTGATGTAAGTGTATTCATTTCTGTTTGTTCCTTCATTACCTTACACTGATTGATCATTGCAGATGGCCCTGCCGCATATCCTATTCCAGTGGAGAACATCAAGCCACTGCTTACAGTTGGATTTACTTCTGGGGATATTAGTTTGATGAACAACTATGATGACCTGTCACCAACCATCATCCGCTCAGGGCTTAAAGGTATACAAGCTTTTTTCCATTTATGACTTTTGTTTGATAAAAAAATGTCAGTATGATACAATGGGTGCAGCCTGGGCTGGGACAAACTACTTTGATGGAAAGTACAGCGTGGTCCATATCCTCAGGATAAATCCTATGACTTTAGGAACTGCTGATGAATCCAATCCAGCACACTTAACGCAGATTGAAGAGATTTCTAAGATTTCTAAGCGGCAAACAGAAAAAAGAGCAAAGTACGCAGACTAACTGTAGTGGGCGTGTTCATGTTTTGTAGAGCGAGACAATTGGCAACTCACATAAAGTAAGACGAATTATGCTTATCATGGTTCTCAAAAAGATTCCCAGCTGGGGAAGACACCAATGAAACAGTCGCGATAGATACACAGGATATGGTCTGGATGGCACTTGCAATAGCTAAGAGAGACAGCAAGGGGGCACCAATCTAAGTGCAGTAAGGTAGAGAGGTGCATACAGTACACAATAATTGGCAACTCAGTGTGTGGATGATCTCATGCATTACAGTCATTGGTGCATCTGCAGCTGGGAGGAAGTGGTGGCATCCAGACAGCACCCCAAGCTCCTCCCACAGATTTCCTGTCAAAAAGGGTGTGTGTCAATTTAACATTCAACACAAGTGTGCTCACACATGCTGCAGCTGTGTGCAAGCTCTGTCCTTTGGAAGTGGGACCAGCTCTTTCCAACTGGTAAACAGATAGACCTTGTGTGAGCAGCACAGGAACAGCACTGCTGTGAGCGTGCCTGTGGTGTTCAGTGTTAGTCTGACATGCCTCCTCCCTTGATTTCAGAATGAGGGCACTTGTGTCGGGAAAGCACACAGAGGACATCACAGGCGCTGTCAATCATATATCTGTCTCCTTGAAATTTTGTGGTTGGAAATCAGTGGGCGAAGCTTGGAGTGTGCTGTCACAGCTTCTACAGCTCTTTGAAAGATGGGACAAAGTGCTGTATGTACTTTCGAATAGTGCAAACAGAGTTTGCAAAAAAGGCCTGTGAGTTCCCAGATTGGCAGAGGCGCCTGGAGTGAGGTGTCAAAGAATAGGTGGGAATCCTCTGTTTTGTATAAATGTAAAATGTCTTTATTTCCCCAGTAAAATGCATTTTGTGGCTTAAATTGCCACTTCCTCATTTCATGCTGATAACAACGATGTTCATTCTGGTGAGGTGATGTCATCTGGTATGGGAGGATCTCATATTGGGATCAGCCAGCAAGTGGACTTGTAGGCTCATTTTTCAAGTTTTTCAGCTTGTTTTCTGTTTTGCTGGAAAGTGTTGTTTACAGAGCTCCATAACTCCAACACAAACAAGAGGGTAGTATAAAGGCTGTTCCTGCTTATCTCTGTACAGTACTTTGTGAATTAGCATCAACCTGTTATAAGGTTTTTTTTGTAAAAAAAAAAAAAAAAGTACTGGGATATTCCTTCAGTTCCCGATGCTATACAGATCAGAGTGGAATTGACGGAAAAAGTTAAAATATGCTGCAGATCTTCTCTGTTAAACAAAAAAAATATGCTGCCAATGCAGTGTTTTGGAACTAAAGCAAACCTGTTGCAAGAAGGACTTGACCATCAAACAGAAGTTGGTGTTTTTAAGTAACTCCACTTTTGTTGAGAAAAAAATCAATCCCCTTTCAGTGATCAATGTACATTACAAGTATTTTATTAAACTTTGCAGACTCCTTTCCTTTTGTTGCTCTGAAGAAAAGAGGGTTTGTTCTTGTATGTCTTTAAGATACTGATTCTGAATGGGAGTGACTTTCATTATGAATCAGCTGATGCATTAGTGGGACATTAATGAGGAGAGTGGCAGGGTCTGCATTCCTTTAAAAGTGATTAACCTTTTAGAAACATTTCACCCAAACTAAAATGTTTGTTGCAGAGGATGCATAAAATCTGACTTATCTTAGTGCAGACTTCTGGGAAAATAAGTGAACCAATCACACAAGCAGGAAATTACACAATAGCTCTGGGGAGAGATCGCTGTACTAACATTGAATAGTTAGTACAGCAAGCTCCTCCCAAGCTCCTCAGTTTTTTGGGTTTTTTCGTTCAGCCCGCTGGGTTGAACAAAAAAAAAGAAAAAACACGTGTGCCAGGCTTAAGACATAACAAGCATTTATCCTTGCAGTGTAGGGAGGCCCTACTGCAAGTATACATTGTTCCTAATTCCTGGAGCAATTTGTTCGTTTGGCATCATAGCTCACTGTGTACAGTTTTCTTTAAACAAAATAGTTTTTGTTACTCTATTACAACATTTCTTACCTGGAGATCCTTCCAGCAGAATCATTTCCTGTTGCGGGCCAACAAAGCTAAGCCACTACCGCGCAATTAGCAGCAGCGTTGTTGGCCCTCCTGGCAGAACAAACAGTACAAATTCATTTTGTCAGCAGAAATACGAGACTGGTGTCATTACTTGAATTAAGAGATCCGTCTTATCAACATAAAAGGAAGAATACCATAAAATATTTGCTGGTTTCACTAGTACCCTATTACAGGATTTAAGCAGACTGTACAATATTTCATAAATAATTAACCACTGCTGGTTGCTTATCATTTAAGGTTTCTCTGTTTTGTTTCAGATGTAGTAGTTCAGTGGTGTACACAAGGAGATTTGCTTGCTGTTGCGGGGATGGAGAAACAAAACCTTTTACCAGATCTTGGCAATGGTCCTTCTTTGAAGAGTGCCCTTATAAAGTTTTATAATGTGCGTGGAGAACATATCTATACTCTGGAGACTCCAGTACAGGTATAAAAACATTGTAAAGAACTAAAATTCCTAAGTCAATTATAAACACAAATAGGTGGTTGTATGTTACGTTTACCCTGTTGGCAAAAGGCAACAATGTAGTGAACACTACGCTAAAGCTTCTAGATGCATTTCAAAGCACAAGCATGTATTATGTGTGTGTTTAAATATACAGTCAGGTCCATAAATATGGGGACAGCGACATTATTCTAATCTTTTTGGCTCTATACACCACCACAATGGATTTGAAATGAAACAAACAAGATGTGCTTTAACTGCAGACTTTCAGCTTTAATTTGATGATATTTACATCCAAATCAGGTGTAGGAATTGCAACAGTTTGTATATGTGCCTCCCACTTTTTAAGGGACCAAAAGTAAGGGGACAATTGGCTGCTCAGCTGTTCCATGGCCAGGTGTGTGGTATTCCCTCATTATCCCATTTACAAGGAGCAGATAAAAGGTCCAGAGTTCGTTTCAAGTGTGCTATTTGCATTTGGAATTTGTTGCTGTCAACTCTGAAGATGAGATCCAAAGAGCTGTCACTATCAGTGAAGCAAGCCATCATAAGGCTGAAAAAAACAAAACAAACCCATCAGAGAGATAGCAAAAACATTTGGTGTGGCCAAATCAACTGTTTGGAACATCCTTAAAAAGAAAAAACGCACCGGTGAGCTCAGCAACACCAAAAGACCCGGAAGACCAGGGAAAACAACTGTGGTGGATGACCGAAGAATTATTTTCCTGGTGAAGAAAACACCCTTCACAACAGTTTGCCAGATCAAGAACACTCTCCAGGAGGTAGGTGTATGTGTGTCAAAGTCAACAATCAAAAGAAAACTTCACCAGAGTGAATACAGGAAGTTCACCACAAGATGTAAAACATTGGTGAGCCTCAAAAACAGGAAGGCCAGATTAGAGTTTGCCAAACAACATCTAAAAAAGCCTTCACAGTTCTGGCACAACATCCTATGGACAGATGATAAACTTGTACCAGAGTGATGGGAATGGAAGAGTATGGAGAAGGAAAGGAACTGCTCATGATCCAAAGCATACCACCTCATCAGTGAAGCATGGTGGTGGTAGTGTCATGGCGTGGGCATGTATGGCTGCCAATGGAACTGGTTCTCTTGTATTTATTGATGATGTGACTGCTGACAAAAGCAGCAGGATGAATTCTGAAGTGTTTTGGGGCAATATTATGAGCTCATATTCAGCCAAATGCTTCAGAACTCATTGGACGGCGCTTCACAGTGCAGATGGACAATGATGCAAAGCATACTGTGAAAGCAACCAAAGAGTTTTTTAAGGTAAAGAAGTGGAATGTTATGCAATGGCCAAGTCATTCACCTGACCTGAATCTGATTGAGCATGCATTTCACTTGCTGAAGACAAAAATGAAGGGAAAATGCCCCAAGAACAAGCAGGAACTGAAGA
>BLSH010178646.1:29085-43304 GCA_018402905.1 Glandirana rugosa
GTATGTACAGAATTTATGTCGTTGACACGTATGTATGTTATGTTATGTTGTGAGTCATACCGATATCGGGGACTATAGTACCGGCGTATGTATGATTACACTAAAGTACAGAAGGTTTGAGTACATTTGAGACAATCTTACATAAACAGGATAACTAAATACTTTGTAGGAGGTAGGTGACCAATAACATCGACATTACTTTCAAAGATCCTAGTTTTGAGGTCCGGTCTCAAACGAAACAAACCAGTACCTAGCATGCTAGAAATGCTGTTTTAGAGTCGCCTGGCAGTGGCTTGTTATCCCTTACAAACACCTTGAATCCATGACCAAACAAAGCAAACTCTGGCCTGGAGTTTTGATCCTAGAAACTTTCATTACAGCTACAATAACCAGTGGATGGAGGATGTTTCATAAATCAATAGGACAAATACATTCTAACAGAGTTTACATGAGTTTGGAAGACATGAAATCACATTAGTATGTATGCGGCCATGATATCAGGGGCTATAGCCATACTGAGTGTTGTATTGTATTGTATGTATGCACAGTTGCTGTATTTAAGACATGTATGCAAGACCAGACCAACAAGTGCAGAATCCGCTTTCTTGAGAAAAGCAGAGAAAAATAAAACAATCCCCTTCAGGAAAAATTGTATACATTGTATGGATTATTAGAAAACCATATTGCAGACTCCTAGTTTGAAGAAAGTGATGTACACATTAACATGTACTTTCACAAACCAACAGCTATTGGGAGTGTCAGCCTTCATTTTAACCACTTGATCAATCTATTTCTCTTTCGTTCATTGACAGACACAGCGTTCCATTATTCATTACCATAGGGTTATATTGCCCTCTACAGGAATAGGACTAGGCAGAAAAAAAAAAAAGACTTGACTATGCCTATGGGCAGTCCTAGGTGATGTACAGCCCCCTCTCTGCTATAGGCCTTCAGTTTTTTTCTGTCTAGTCAGGAGTAAGGACGTAGTTCCCTGCTGGGATTTCTAGTCCTGACAATTTGTTTGTTTATTTTCTTTTTTCCTGGATTTTTTTCCGGTGAGGTCTACAATCAACTGCTGGGCTAGGTGAAGGACTGGTCACTAATGACCAGAGGGTCTCCTCAGTCTGGCCAGCAAGCGTGAAGACCACAGGTATGCGCTAGGTCGGCCGCGACATAGCCCCATTGGACGGGAGCTGGCCCTGCGAGTTAAACATCTCACGAGGTCGCATAGGACCGGGTCTCAGCCTTAGTCGCTGTGTTCCTCATGGCCGACAGCCCCTCACTTAGGTGGTGAGGAGGATCTGTCTGGGAGTGTACCCGCATGGCTTTCGCTGGATCGGTGAGTAAGGGACCCCCACCTCTCCTTCCCTGGACAGGGTGTGGGGTGCAGGTACTCCCTGGTGTGGTCGGTCCCTCTTGGGTTCACCTCCTCCCCCCACCCCTCCTTCCTGGGTGAGGCCCAGGCTTCTGGCCTAGGTGCCTTTTTGGACTCCCTTTCCCACCCCCCCACCCTAGTGGTTGTTACTGGGGATGGGGTACCCCCTTGACCCATTGCCTTACTTGGGCCTGGGGTCGGGTGACCAGAAGGCCGCGAGTGTGGCCTCCTGCAACGGCCCTCCGGTAATTTAGGGCGTGGCGTGCAGCCTACCTACTGGGGGCCCCAGGGCGGGCAGCGGAGGCCGCTGCCTCCCATTTTAGCCTGTCCGGCATCCGTTTTTGGTCCTCCCACAGGCCTCTCACTCAGCGGCCGAAAATTTAGGCTGCCACTTTTGCGGCCTACTTGGCCGCAGCAGCAAATTTAGGTCGCTACTTTTGCAGCCTACTAGGCCTCACGGCCGCCTTCTAGCAGTGGGGCAACCCCCTTCAGGGGGGTCCCTTGGGTGAGCCATCCGTGGGTGTCCCATGTGCGGAGCCCGACTCGGCTTCCCCTGTGCAGGACTTTGGGTGGCGCCCCCTGGAGGGCCTCAGCATGTGCCCCCTATGCGGGGCCTCAGGGGCGTCCCCTGTGTGGGGCCTCAGTGGCGTCCCCTGTGTGGGGCCTCAGCCAGTGCTCCCTGTGAGGGTCCTCAGCCAGTGCTCCCTGTGAGGGGCCTTGGTGGCAGCCCCTATGTGGGACCTCAAATGGTGTCCCCTGTGCGGGACCTCGAATAGGCGTCACCTTTGGCCGATGTCCTCTGTGCGGGGCCAAGGCCAGCGTCCCCTGTGTGGGGGCCCCGGTGCAGGACCTAGGACAATCTGGCCACAGTCGTGGCCCACCTTACAGGTCGGTGGCCACGCTCCCTGTCCGGTCAGGTAGTGAGGCTGTTTCCTCCACAACTGAAGTGGAGTACAGGGCCATCTGGCATGGCGAAAGCATTCCCTTCTCCCTCCTATCTGGCAACATTTGCCCATGAAGAATGGGAGGGTCAACAGCCCCCCTTTGTGCTTCCTAAGAGGCTTGTGGTGGGGTACCTCTTGGGGGGTCCCTCCTTAAGAAGTGGACTGTTCCGCCAGTGGTGGATCCCCCTGTCTCTTAACGGGACGAGACAACCATGATGCCGGTAGGGGAATCTACAGATCCGGCGGACATGCCTGGAGCTGAATCCCCCTGCCTGTGCTGATTTGGCGGACCTGTTGATCTAGGGTCCCGCGGTTGGTCTGCTATGCCTCATGGCCGCAGTTCCCCTGGTTACTGAGCTCTGTTTCCACAGTGGTGCTTTGACATGTATGTGGCCTGAGTGTTGGTCTGTGGACTGGAGTTTTTAAAGGGCATTGTCGCTTCGAGGTGTTACGGCAAATTTTACCTAATACACTTATGCACCGAACGACAAATCAAATATGTGGTTACAACCTTTAATCCATGGAAAGAAAAACCGACCTTGTATCATTTCATTATATAGGGTATCACTAACTATTAATCGCGGAACTCAATGAAAGAAAAAGGAAATTCAATTACATTTTTTCCTGTAAAAAATATATATATTTGACTTGGCATGGTATATTCAGAACTCTCTATCTCAGGGGACAAATTCGGAATTAAAAGAGGCCAAAGGATATCTTGGAGCACCTTGATGAAAATATGGATTTCAAGTGTCCTAATAAGGGTTTGACCAAAATATACGTCACTTCACCGAAATATCTAAAATACTTCCACATCAGGGGCAACCCTGGATGATATTGTTACGTGTCTCACGAAGGGGGAAGGTACATCTCTTCCACAGTCTGAAATAGAAAAGGAGCCACGTCACAGACGTGGTCCTCCTTTCAAGGCACACAGTTGCTTTCATTCTTCTGGGTCCACTGTCGGATTCAAAACCTTTCAAACCCTCCTCGGGAGGTTTTGGACGGACCTGGTCTGGCAAGCTGAGAGCGGGTTTTTCTGACCCGCAGACAAGGCCTCTTCAGCTTGAGGGTGCGACCTCACCCGTGTCTGGAATGGGAGGGACGTCTTGTCCAGTTACAAGATAGTGTTATGGCCTTGTTCCCCAAAATGTTTTCCTTTTCCCTCCCATTAGGCGTCTGTCACCGGACTATTTGCAGTTCTCCTCGTGGGGCTGTACAAGCCCTGTTTCTTCAGGGTGTGCTTGTTCCAATTCCTGTCAGAACGGTTTTTCGGGGGGTCTTTTCAGTCCTGTTCACGGTCAAAAGGTGGAGGGCATGGTGCGTTGAATTCTGGACCTCAAGGCACTGACCTCCTTTTGTGGGTACGGTAGTTCTGAATGTACTCCATCCGCACGGTGAATAGCGTTCCTTACTCATGGGGACTTTTCTGGCTTTATTTGACATCACAAGTGCCTGCTTACGCATTCCACTATGTGCCCGACCTCAGCATTCCCTCCGTTTTGCTGTGGAAGGAGAACATTACCACTACTCACTACTACCAGTACTCATCTGCCCTGTGGGGCGACGTAGCTCATATACAGACATTGACAGAATCCAGTGGCTTCTATACTACCTGGAGTTTGCTCTGGCTCTTTCCAGAACACTGGGTTATCTGGGCCTGACCCGGACTCCAGTTCTGGCCAGAGTGTTTCTAGATCTAGACAAAACTCCAGGAGTTGCTTGCCGCATTTCATCTACTGTTGTCCGGCAGGTGGGGCTCCCTGCAGACCTGCATGCGGTTGTTGAGCCTAATGTTATCTTCCTTTGAGGCGTTTCCATTTGCACAGTTCTATGCAAGCTCCCTTTAAGGGAGATCTTGGTGTAATGGGACTAGTGCCCGAGGTCTCTGGACACTCTGATCGGCTGGGCCAGGAAGCCAGGGGTTCCCTGGTCTGATGGCTTTGCTCTTCGGTTCTTTTACAGAGCAAATCCTTTCTCCCCTTGTATGGGTGGTGGTCACCGGTGGGGAAGTGTCCTGGGACTGAGCTCTGTTGGCTCAAGGTCACTGGACTCTGGAGACATCCAAACTACCGATTAAATATCCTGGATCGTGGGCAAATCGACTTCGAGGGTTCCCGATGCGAATCCAGTCGGCAAGAGAAACAGCGGTAGCCTATGTCAGTCATTAGGGCGGAACGAATGGAGTGTTGGCAGCCCTGGCAGTAGCCAGAATTTTTCCGGTGGGCAGAACGTATCGTTCTGGACCTCTCCAACATACGTTTCCTGGGAGTGGAATACCGGCAGGGGGATGCTGAGGGGTTTCTTCTGATAGGTCTCCGGTGGGCACTTTGTGCGTCCCAGCAGAAAGGGACCAAGAGCTTGGGCACGGTCACGAGATCTTCTGGTGGGCTTTTCACATGCTCTTGTGGCCTGTGGGGCTGGTATCGTTTGGTCTAGGCTTTTCCTCTTCCCCAGCTTCGGCTGTGCCCTTTGCAGGGGATCATGGCCGCAGAGATTCCGGTCACTCTGTTGGTTCCGGATTGGTACTGTCGGTCTGGGTAAGCTGACCTGGTACTCCTGGTCGTCGACGTTCCTTGGTAACTGCCCTTCAAGGAGGATCTGTGGTACCTAGGGCCATTCTTCCATCTTGCTTTATATTCGCTGGTTTTGTTTTGACGACCTGGCTGTGATAGCCAGGTGCTGTTGTTCCGGCACTGCTGAAGACTAAGGAGTCTCCCTCTAGGGAAAGATATCACCAGAAGTGACACTTTCATCCTTCTTGGTGGTTCCGATTTTTCCCTTTCTTCACGGGAGATTGAGCAGACATGGGCTTGAGTAACGGGTGTCAGCCTTGGCAGTCTTCTTCAGCGTCCCCTGGTCTTGCACTCCCTGGTGCATACCTTTGTTCAGTGGCTCGACATCTGTCTCCACTGGTGCGGTCTCTTCTACCGCCATGGGGTCTGGACTTGGTGTTTTCAGTTTTACAGAAGCCTCTGTTTATGGAGATTCGGGGGATTCCCCTGTTTGCTCTGTTTTAGTAGGTGGCCTTTGTTGGTGGTTATCAACTTCTTCTCGCAAGGTGTCGGGACTGATAACGTTATCTTGTCATACACCTTACCTGGGATTCGGCAAGAATACGGTGGGTTTTTGCCCCATTCCTTCCACTGTTTTCCTTGTGAATAAAGACATTGTGTTACCCTCTCTGTGTCCCTGGTCAACATATCCTATGGAATTTGGGGTGATCGGGTGTATTTGGCAGCCCCCCCTCTTGTCCAAGGTCAAACTCATGGTTTGTGATTTGCGGTCAGACCACGTACGGGGCTGTCTGCTGCGTTTGTGACCATTTCTGGGTGACTCAGACAGATGATGACTCTGACCTATTCTGTCGGGGGTCGGGTTCCTCCTTTTCCCTGTTATGGCGCACTTTACTTGAGTGCTTAGTGTTTCTCGGGTCTTCTGTCATCAGGCGTTGGTTGCACAATTTGGCAAGATGGTCTCCTAGTCGTCGGTGTACACTTTCACAACATTCTACAAAGTGGATGTGCGGGCATCTGCGGATGCTGCTTTTGGCCACAGGTTTTGCAGACTGCGGTTTGGAGGTTCTATCCCCTTTTGAGGGCGTATCGTTTAGGTGGACTCCAGTTCTGTGTTGAGCTCCTGTTACCTGGTTGGCTCTCGTGTTAGCCTTGGGGGTTTTTTAAATCCCACCCCTCATGTTTGGCACTGCTTTGGGACGTCCCTATTCTTTAGAATAATGGAACGCTGTGTCTGTCAATCAACGAAAGAGAAAATATGATTTTTTGTCTTGCTGTAAAATCCTTTTCTCTGAGTTCATTGACAGACACAGCACCCACCCCTCTTAGGAGTTTTGATGCTTCTGATACTGCTTGTTACTAAACCGAAGGCCTATAGCAGAGAGGGAGGTGTATATCGCCTAGGACTGCCCATATGCGTAGTCAAGTCTTTTTTTTTTTTTCTGCCTAGTCCTACTCCTGTAGAGGACGATATAACCCTATGGTAAAAAATAATGGAGCGCTGTGTCTGTCAATGAGAAAAGGATTTTACAGTAAGTCAAAAAATCCTATTTTTATAATTAAGGAACAGCCCCATTTAGCCTAAGGACTTTGAAATTTAAAGTATGACACCAAAAGTGAAACTCCTAAAAGGAAAAGCCTCTAATGTTACTTGGCCAATGGCACGGACCGAAAATCTGATTTCTTTGTGATCGTCGTATCATCCCTGGCCAAACAGTCTTCGCAAACATTTAAAAGGTTTATTAAAATTGACCAAAAAACATATTTCCCTTTAAATACATTTTTTAGGCAGCAAGGTATAAAGAAAAATACAGAGGTTTGAATGTTTGACCAAGACTTGGCCATAGGTTTGCAGATATATTCCCAGAAACAACAGATCCTGAAAGATCTGCCCTTCTTTGGGTTATACAAGCATCTTAATCAACCATGATCTGCCCTCAATGCTTGCAATAATGTAAAAGTGGTATTTTCATACTTAACTCTGTAGCAGAGGAAAGAATTGGGCCTTTTGTGAGGGGATTTTTTTAGTTGGAAAGTTTGTCTCGCAAGCAAATGAATGTTTTTTTTTTCCCAAGGACTAGGACACCCAAAACTGGTTCAGTGCTTTCTTTTATCTGGTCATTTAGAGGTAGCCTTCGGTGATGCAAAATTTACTATCTAGGGAATTACCTAATATGTAATTTTATTCTGCAGCGTCCTATCACTTCCATTTGCTGGGGCCATAGGGATTCCCGCCTTTTCCTGGCCTCTGGTCCGGCGCTGTATGTTGTCCGTGTTGAGCACAGGGTTGCTAGTTTACAGCTTCTCTGTCAGCAAGCAATTGCCAGCTCCTTACGGGATGACAAAGATATCAGCAAACTAAGTCTGCCTCCTCGGCTCTGCTCTTACCTCACCACCGCCTTTATACCTACCATTAAGGTAACCAGCAACATGTTTAATTATTCATTTGTTTATTCGTAAATAAAAAATTATGTGGCAAATAAAGTAATCCATAAACCTAAATTTAGAACCTGTGTCAACGAGTTTTGGGCTTATGTCGACGGGATCACCTTTACAGCAGTTTAAGGCGCTTGTGAGGTCAATAAGAATTCATTGACAGGTGCATCTGGTTTTGCAATCCTGCATACTAGTATGGAAGTTAAAAATCTATTTGAAGTGAACAAAAGCCCATTGACACAGGCCCTAAATTGGATTTGATCCATAGGAAACCAAGATATATTTGCTTGTATCGTACTCATGTGGTTAACACATTTGACATGGATATAGTTATAAGTGGTATCGCTCAATTTCTCACTCGGCAAAGAACAATAAAAATATAAAAACATATGGTGTTAGAAAAAACTCTTCAACAGTCCATTAATAGTGTAAAATACTCTCATATATAGTCCATAAATAAAATGCTGCAGTGCTCAAAGTAATCGTGCGCTCTCCTTTTTCCTGGAGTAATGATATAGACTCTGCTTTCGCCACCACCACAGTGCTCACATAACTCTTATCTCAACGCTGATATTACACAGCCTTCAGTTACAATAGGAATGACAATCCTTCCTCTCAGTGTTTGGCTTCCTGTAGCTGTATATGGGGTATGTGCTTTTTTCTAATGCCTAAAGATTTTTTTTTAACACCATATGTTTTAATATTTTTATTCTTTGCTGAGTGAGAAATTGCGCAATATCCATTTGTATGTGTAGCTGTAAATGCATCAGGTATTGCAGCAGTTTCATTGAAACACATGACCCATTTTATTTATTTTCATATATATATGATATTGAGATCACGCTTTTTGTGAGTAGTAGCGCAGCGGCATTTTCACTTTTGATTTAACACATTTGACATGTTCTGCACTACTTTGATGTCTGTGAATGAGTAAAATAATTAAAGTCTTATGTAAATACCAAAAGCCCTTCTTTATTACCCATTGAGGGGTATGGTATGGGGATATGGTAATTCTTAAACAGCCAGGTTATACTGCTGCCCACAGGGGTTTGGGACACTGGCAAAAAATGTTGAAGACAGAGCCTTTTTTACTTTGCCTGTTATGCCTGTTTTTTTCTACTGTAATAGAAGGTTGGACATATTTTCTGCTGAAGAGTGTTATTCTTTGCTAGCCTTTTTATTATTTTACTTTGTTCTTCTCTTTTAACTTTAATCAAGCTGCTCAGCCCATTGTAGATATTTTATTTTTATTTTTTTAACTTCATTCAAGATTTCAGAATTGCTGCTTTACAGTCTCTACGCAGCAAGTATTCCGAACAGTGTATCCTGAGCAACAGCTATAGCAGCTGTTCCTTAACTGTGCTGGACTGGGCCTGAATGTGACTTTGAGGCACTGGGCTCTGCTTGTCGCTTTCCAGACTATTGTGTATTGGGTTGGCCACAGATCATTTTCAGAGTCGTGGCACAGCCTTTGATGTGACAAAAGAAGTCTCTGAAGATTCACTTTTTGAATAACGGCAAGTCAGGCTGTGTATTTGTATATACAGTATCTTACAATAGTGAGTACACCCCTGACATTTTTGTTATTTTATTATATCTTTTCATGTGACAACACTGACACTTTGCTACAATGTAAAGTAGTGAGTGTACAGCTTGTATAACAGTGTAAATTTGCTGTCCCCTCAAAATAACTCAATACACAGCCAGTAATGTCTAAACCGATGGCAACAAAAGAGAATACATCCCTAAGTGAATATCCAAGTTGGGCCCAAAGTGTCAATATTTTGTTAGGCCACTATTATTTTCCAGCACTGCCTTAACCCTCTTAGGCATGGAGTTTAGAGCTTCACAGGTTGCCACTGGAGTCCTCTTCCACTTCTCCATGATGACATCATGGAGCTGATGGATGTTAGAGACCTTGCGCTCCTCCACCTTCCGTTTGAAGATGCCCCACAGATGCTCAATAGTGTTTAGGTCTAGAGACATGCTTGACCAGTCCATCACCTTTACCCTCAGCTTCTTTAGCAAGGCAGTGGTTGTCTTGGAGGTGTGTTTGGGATTGTTATCATGTTGGAATACTGTCCTGCAGCCTAGTCTCCAAAGGGAGGGGATTATGCTTTGCTTCAGTATGTCACAGTAAATGTTGGCATTCATGGTTCCCTCAATGAACTGTCGCTCCCCAGTGCCGGAAGCACTCATTCAGTTTCAGACCATGACAGTCGCACCACCATGCTTGACTGTAGGCAAGACACACTTGTCTTTGTACTCCTCATCTGGTTGCCGCCACACACGCTTGACACCATCTGTACCAAATAAGTTTATCGTAATCCATGTCCTTAGTCTGCTTGTCTTCAGCAAACTGTTTGCGGGCTTTCTTGTGCATCATCTTTAGAAGAGGCTTCCTTTTGAGACGACAGCCATGCAGACCAGTTTGATGCAGTGTGCGGCGTATGGTCTGAGTACTGACAGGCTGAACCTCCACCCCTTCAACCTCTGCAGCAATGCTGTGGCAGCACTCGTACATCTGTTTCCCAAAGAGAACCTCTGGATGTGACGCTGAGCACATGCACTCAACTTCTTTGGTCGCCCATGGTGAGGCCTGTTCTGAGTGGAACCTGTCCGGTTAAAACACTGTATGGTCTTGGCCACCGTGCTGCAGCTCAGTTTCAGAGTATTGGCAATCTTATAGCCTAGGCCATCTTTATGTAGAGCAGCAATTCTTTTATTCAGATCCTCAGAGATTTTTTTGCCATGAGGTGCCATGTTAAACTTCCAATGACTATTATGAGAGAGTGAGAGCGATAACACCAAATTTAACACACCTGCTCCCCATTCACACCTGAGACCCTGTAACACTAATGAGTCACATGACACCAAGTAGGGAAAACAGCTAATTGGGCCCAATTTGGACATTTTCATTTGGGATGTACTCACTTTTGTTGCCAGCGGCTTAGACATTAATGGCTATAACAAAAACCTGTTATAGGGGGAAACTCCTTATTATGCCTAATGCATTGTGACTGTGACATGTAAAATGCCTTCATCCGCTGCCTAAATTTAATGCAGCTTAAGGGTGGCCATTGGTGGGTGGCAAAAACATGTTTCTACTGCACATTATTTATTGCTCTGGTGGGTTTCTGGTCACCTTGAAACACTGGAGCCCAACAGTATAAACACATAAAGAGTGGTAATTGTTGATGGTACCTAGGGCTTTATTACAATTTTGTTGCTTAGAATAAAGATCACGATTCTCGCAGTGTAACATCATCTTTCACATTATACTAAAAAAAATGGGGTAACTTTACTGTATGTTTTTTTTATTCATTAAAGGGTATTTTTTCCAAAAAATTGCGTTTGAAAGACTGCTGAGCAAATACAGTGTGACATAAAATATTGCAACAACCGCCATTTTAGTCTCTAGGGTCTCTGCAAATATATATATATATATATATATATATATAAAATGTTTGGGGGTTCTAAGTCATTTACTAGCAGAAAATACAGATTTGTACTCAATGTTTTACTAAATGTCAGAACAGGTTTAGATTTTAAGTGGTTAAATTGACCTCCTCTACAGACCGGAGTTCATTCTTTTGATAAAAGAACCAAGAGATACTTTGTTTATACTTAAAGCAGAGTTCCACCCTTTTAAAAGACAGCAGCTACAGAAAGTGTAGCTGCTGACTTTTAACAATCAGACAGTCACCTGTCCCAGGGTCCAGTGATGCTCTTCTCCCCCTCCTCAGTGCGGCACCGGCATTGCAGCTGTGGGCGCCCGGCTTTGACTTCAAAGCCGGGCGTGCACTACACATGCGTGAGCCATGTTACAGGGCTGTGAATGGCTCGGCAATCTTCTGGCACCTGTGACGTGTCCCAGAAGATCGCCAGGAGGGAGGGGGGACAGGTGAACTTCCTTCCGGTTCCGCAGGGCCAGGAGAGGAAGTGGAGCTGGGACCCTGTGAAAACAGGGTCCCCTACCCCCCCCCCCCCCCAAAAAAAATGACATGCCAGTTGTGGCATGTCAGGGGGTCACCTGCACTTAAAGCTGAAGTTCCACTTTTGGGTGTTTAACAGCTGTCAGACTAAGCGGAGAGCAGCTCTTCGCTGAATTGGAGATGCTGTTTTAAGATAGTGAAGAGAGTATGATCGGCTGCCTCTCGCCAGGATGCGCTTTCTGGTCGCCATGGCGACCTGGAGCCCGGGGATAGTCGATCCCTGAAGTAGCATTTACTTCCTGGAATCCATATATCCTTAGCTCAGGCTTGCAGACAGGAGGGTGTACATATCTGAAAAAAACCCTCCTCCCCACCTGTGATGTGTGACAAGTCTGGTAACCAGGCAGTAACTTAAAGTGTTTGTTAATCCAAAAAAAAAATAAATAAAGATCCTGTTCCCTTAAAGTATGGTATACAGCACAGTGCCTGTACTGTGTAATTTAGACCCCTGTATCACCTGTAATACCTGGCTGATCCTGCCAGTTTCTGCGCTGACTCCGAAATATCATGGCTGCCAAGCTGTGACAGCTCTGCCCCCTGCCCTCTCTGCATGACGGCTCCGTATCCGCGCCACCCCCTCCTGTCCTACTGCTCAAATTAGTTGTTTTTTTTTAACTACAATCCTCTCAGATTATTACTGTATTGGCCCCCCTGTGACTGTGCTTTATGAAAATAACGCTGTATATACCTTGTATGCTGAATGCTGATCTGCGCTGATTGAGCCGCCGCTTGTCTCCTCTCTCTGCCCGACATATGCAGTGGGCGGGGCCGCCTCTCTCCTGACTGATGTCAGCTGGGATCCTTGGCCCCGCCCACTGCATTTGTTGGGCAGAGAGCGGAGACAAGCGGCGGCTCAATCAGCGCTCAGTATGCAAGGTATATACAGCGTTATTTCCATAAAGCACAGTCACGGGGCCAATACAGTAATAATTTGATAGGATTATGAAAAATCACATTGGTGGGTTAAAAATGTAATCAGTGTAGAACAGTAAAAACTGTCAAAGCAGACCTACGGTATCTTACAAAAGTGAGTACACCCCTCACATTTTTGTAAATTTTTTATTCTAATTTTTATGTGACAACACTGAAGAAATGACACTTTGCTACAATGTAAAGTAGAGTAGAGTGTACAGCTTGCATAACAGTGTAAATTTGCTGTCCCCTCAAAATAACTCAACACTCAGCCATTAACCACTTCAAGACCGAGCCTCTTTTTGAGATCCGGTGTTTACAAGTTAAAATCAGGTTTTTTTGCTATAAAATTACTTGGAACCCCCAAACGTATATATTTTTTTCTAACACCCTAGAGAATAAAATGACGGTCATTGCAATACTTTATGCCACACCGTATTTGCGCAACGGTCTTACAAGCGCAATTTTTTTGGAAAAAATTAACTTTTTTGAGTTAAAGAATAAAACAACCGTTAAGTTAGCCCAATTATTTTTCCATATTGTGAAAGATAATGTTATGCCGAGTAAATTGATACCCAACATGTCATGCTTCAAAATTGTGCCCGCTCGTGGAATGGCGACAAACTTTGGCACTTAAAAATCTCCATCGGCGACGTTTAAAAATTCCTACACGTTATCAGTTTTGAGTTGCAGAGTAGGTCTAGAGCTAAAATTATTGCTCTCACTCTAACGTTTGCGGTGATACATGTGTGGTTTGACCACCGTTTTCATATGCAGGCGGGACTTAAGTATGCGTTCGCTTCTGCGCGGGACGAGGCGCTTTAAATTTTTTATTTTATTTTTTTTTTTACTTATTTATTTTACTTTTTATTTTTACACTGTCCTTTTAAAAAAAAATTTGGATAACTTTTTTCCTATTACAAGAAATGCAAACATTCCTTGTAATAGAAAAAAGCATCCCAGGACTTCTTAAATATGAGATCTGGGGTCAAAAAGACCTCAGATCATCTCATATTTACACTTAAATGCAATAAAAAAATAAACAAATAAATAAATGACAATTGGAAAAAAAAAATTCCCCTTTAAGAGCATTGGGCGGAAGTGACGTTTGACGTCTCTTCCGCAAGTCAATGCTATGGAACCGAGTGGGCGGTATCTTCCTCACAGGCAGTGGGGGGAGCGGACCCGGCAGGTCTGGTAAGTTGTGAAGACAAATTTTGCTGAAATGGGGACAAATTTTGCTGAAATGGGGAAATTTCTAAAAAATGAACTGAAAGGTTGGAGTAAAATGACATGAGTAAGTAATCAGTGGGCACTATTAAAGTCTACCATCTTGGAGGCAACTAGGTTATATGTCAGGCAAGTTAGTAAGAATAAACGGAAGAAGAAACCAATATGGTTCACCAAAGAGGTAAGTAGGATAGTAAAGGGGAAAAAAATTGCATATAGAAGATTCAAGGAAACAGGAGGTGCAGCTGACAGAGAGGAGTATAAAAATAGACAAAAGGAGGCCAAACACATTATCGGTGCTGCAAAAGCACAGAAAGAGGAGGAAATTGCTAAGTCTATTAAGGAAGGAGATAAAACCTTTTTTAGGTACATTGGTGATAGAAGGAAAAAATACAATGGGATCACCAAAATGAAAACTGGGCACAACACATATGTTGAGGGAGGCCAGGATGTAGCAAACCATTTAAACAATTACTTTTGTTCAGTCTTCTCAGAAACAGACTGCACTAATGATAACAAGTTAGGGAATCATATTGGTTCTAGTAATGATGGTTAATTTCTAGGATTTCTGGAGACAGAGGTAGCTGAGGAACTGGCTCGGTTAAAGCTTAATTATGCAATGGGCCCTGATGTATTCATCCCAGAGTTCTAAGAGAACTTTGCGATATAGTTGTTGGACCATTAACAAATCTTTTAAATAAATCTCTTCTAACAGGAGAAGTTCCCCATGACTGGCGGATAGCTAATATTGTACCTATCCACAAGAAGGGCAGCAAGGTGGAAGCTGGCAATTACAGGCCAGTGAGTTTAA
>BLSH010178646.1:44315-56519 GCA_018402905.1 Glandirana rugosa
GTATTTGAGTTAGGGCGTCGACCCTCTCTTTTTTCGGGGAACCAGTCTGACACACCAACGACTTCGGTGGAGTCATCCAAGTCGTCCCTCTAGTCGGTAATGTCCCTACCTACCTACCTACCTTCCTTCCCTGCGGGGCGTGTGTCGGTGTGTGGGTGTCCAGGTCCCCTGTCGTGGGGTGGCGGTGGTCGGGTCTTCCTCGGGTCGATATGAACGACAAAACGACGGACTATCGCGGTTAATTCTACACGTGGCTGCAGCTTCTTCTTCTCACTGAAAACGGCGGCTGACAGAGGCAGTTCTGAGCGATTGGCGCTATCAGGCAGCAAAACAGCAAGTATAGCTGGGCTCCTTCTGGGCTGGTGGCGGTGGGGTGCTGTCCCCTGGACCTGTGGGTGTGTGGCTGTGTGCGGGGCGTCCCTTCCTTCCATCCATCCATCCATCCCTGTAATGGCTGATCTCCCTGCTGAACCTACTGAGGTGGCTTCAGCAACCACACAGTCTGACCAAGGGGCTTTTTTCTCTCCCAGCTGCGGGATTGAGTTTATGCCGCGTGGGGAAGCCGCTCCGCGGGCCCCCAGGAAGCACCCCCCCGTCATCGGGGGAAGATTCTGAGCCAGAGGTGGCTTTAGGGGTCTTAGGGATCCCGGGGGATGGGCAGCACAGTGGTGTAGTGGGTAAAACTTCCGCCTGGCAGAGAAAGAGTCGCTGGTTCGAATCCCCAGCATGACGGTCCTGCCTGGAGTTTGCATTTTCTCCCTGTGCCTGCGTGGGTTTCCTCCGGGTGCTCCGGTTTCCTCCCACACTCCAAAGACATGCTTGCCTGTCTGATGAGGAAACGGGTGGTGACATGGGAATTGAGGACCAAGAGCCTGTGACTGACCAGGACAATGTGCTGGTAGCCACCATTATCGCTGGCATTCGCACCAAGTTGCAGTGGTTCAAACAGGCGAATTGCGGGCTGTCTATGTGTGCGGGTCTTCTAGGCTCCCCAAGGCCCAAGTCCTATCCTTACAAACAATGTTTTTTTGACCATTTCCTATACTGTGAATGGCAACAACCACGCCGTTCTCCCTCTGACTGCACGTTTTTTCTGAACGCTATCCTTTGAGGAGAGCTTCTGGAAGAAATGGGAATCTCCTGCGGTGGATCCGCCTATTGCACGCCTTATTAAGGCGACTACCATTCCTATGGAGGGGACTCCTTCCTTAAGGATCCTGCTGTTAAAAGAACAGAGACACTTCTGAAGTCCTTGTTTTTAAATGCGGGCTCCGCGGTGCAACCTACTTTGGCTGCGGCCATGGCAGTGCAGTACCTTTCGGAGTGCATGAAGGAACTTAAGGCGGACCTGACTGAAGGTCGCCTCATGGAGGCACCGCAGAACGCTGAGTTTTTATTCCAGGGGATTGATTACCTCTGTGAGGCGGCGGTGGACGTTATGCCCTTGTTGTCCAGAATTTCTATATCGGCCATTAGGCTTCGCAGAATTCTTTGGCTGCGATCCTGGTCGGGTGACCTCGCCTCCAAACTAGGTGTGGCTGATATTCCCTTCCAGGGTGGGCGCCTATTTGGCTCACGCGACAATTATTAAGGACTTCACGGGAGGCAAGAGTACTTTCCTCCCGGAACTTCGCAGGCGTGAATTCGCCGTAGACAGGAGCCTTCTACGTCTGGGCTACAACCCTCGTGCGTTTGTAGTCTCCAGGGTGCTGACTTTTCTTCAGCAGGGTCTGATTAAGCAGTTGGCTTTGAGTACTCTTAAGGGCCAGATCTCGGCCTTAGCCATACTTTTTCAGAGACCTTTGGCTTCGCACTCTCTGATTCGTACCTTTGTACAAGGTGTGCGACATGTGGCGCCTAGGGTGAGATCCCCGATGGCCCCATGGGTTCTGAATCTGGTGTTTTTCTGTTCTTCAAAAACCACCTTATGAAAGGATCAGGGAGATCCCCTTACAACTTCTGTCGCAGAAGGTGGGCTTTTTGGTTGCCATCACTTCTGCCAGACGAGTGTCGGAATTGGCTGCCCTATCGTGCAGTCTCCTTATTTGGTGATACATAAGGATAAGGCGGTCTTGCGACCCCTTCCTTCTTTTCTTCCAAAGGTAGTCTCTTCTTTTCATATCAATGAAGATATTGTTCTACCTCATTGTGCCCTCGTCCATCGCACCCGAAGGAATTCGAGTTGCATGCCTTGGACGTAGTTAGGGCCTTACGGGTGTACCTGGCTGCTACAGCTTCTTTTCCAAAAGCTGACGCCTTGTTTGTTCTGCCAAAGGGCCCGCGCAAAGGTTTGGCGGCCTCTTCGGCTACGAATTCTCAGTGCATTAGAAAAACCGTGACCCATGCGAATTCTGTTCGGGGCAAGGTTCCCCCTTTTCCGGTCACGGCTCATTCTACCCGGGCGGTTAGTGCTTCCTGGGCCTTCAGACACCAGGCCTCGGTGTCACAGGTGTGCAAGGCGGCCACTTGGGCCTTGGTTCACACTTTTCTCTAAGTTTTACAAAGTTGATGTGTTTGCATCTTTGGATGCTGCTTTTGGCCGCAAAGTTCTGCAGGCGGCAGTGTAGGCGCGTTTGGCGCCTCCTCAGAGGTTCAGTTGGGTACAGTTGTTTGCGTTTACCCACCCCTCTTTTTTGACACAGCTTGGGGACGTCCCCACAAAGTCATGAAGAGCTGCGTCTGTCAGTGAACGTAGGAGAAAAAGGGATTTTATTAAAACTTACCGTAAAATCCTTTTCTCCGAGTTCACTGACAGACGCAGCACCCACCCCTCTGGGCTCTGTTTTGGTACGGCTTGTGTACAAACTGGAGAGCTCCTCTGGGAGGGGGGGTTTTAATGTAGGAAAAGAGGACGGCCCCCGGGGGAGGGGCCAGCTGATTTCTTTTCCCTGCCTAGTTAACTCCTGGTAGGACGAACATAAAACCCCACAAAGTCATGAAGAGCTGCGTCTGTCAGTGAACTCGGAGAAAAGGATTTTACGGTAAGTTTTAATAAAATCCCTTTTTTGCCGTCCGACAAATCGCGGCAAAATCGTGCAAACAGAAACGTGGGGCGTCTGTCACCCAAAAGAAGTTTCACTCCGCGATTGGGGTGCCATTGAAGGTAAAAAAAAATCCAGCACTAATTTTTATTCTCACCCTCCACCAGAAAAAAAATCTGTTCTCCCCCTCCCAGAACAATCCCCCCCAAAACAAATCTTTTTCGTCCCCCTCACGGCACAAGTACCCCTCCACCATCCCCAAAATCCCCAGTCTTCGTACAATCCTCCCTTCTCCCTCATTCCAGCACTTATCCCCACACCCGCCTATTACAAATCATCTTCCCTTATCAGCACATGGGTACTACGAGACCTACTGTAGGGGCCCTAGTACACAGGGGGACCCGGCAGCAGGGGGATCGGAGCTGCGGTGCAGGGAGCAATTACAGAGGAGACAAAAGAGAAGGGAGGGAGAGGCGCCAGGTAGCTGCTGGTGCGGTAGTTTTCCTTAAATTAAATGTTTAAAAACAATCTGTATTGCACCCACACTCGTGTCAGAGGGGTAGGTGTGTCACAATCTGAAGTCCGGTGCCAGCATTCTCCCGATCCACACTGCTATCACTGAATCGCTGAAGGAAGCCGATACAAGGATACAGAGCCGCAGGGAAACTTCAGTGAACGGTCAGATAGCTTGAGACGCTGTGACCAAGCAGAGCGTTTCAGAGGGTTAACCACGCCTTCATCATCAGAGGCTGACTGTTCATATGAGTTTCCCGACCGCCCTGCAATGATCAGAGGACTACACCAATGAACGACCGTACACAGACCACCATGTAGTGATCCACCAATAATTGAATGTTCAGAGACCATCATGCAATGACCGCTTGAGCCCCACTATTGAATGGTCACTCAGAGACCACGGTGCATGTGCAATGATTGGAGGGCTCTACAGTTCAATGATTAATGGACTCCAGCATTCATTGGTCACAGACCTCCAGGTTTCAGTGACAGCAGAGAACTCCACCATTCACTGACAGCCTTCATCCGACATCACTGTGCAGAGAGCCATCATCATGGGGTTTCACCATTTACTGGCAGCCTCCAGCAGATATATGCAGTGACAACCATGATCAATTACCACTGTGTGCCACCATTTCAGCAGATCTCCCTGTCTCAGTGGATCCCAGTGTGGTTATCTGGCGTACACCCCACAAGGAATCCCAGTGCAGCTGCAGCATATGAGCTCTGCTGTGATGTGACAGCTGCACCAGAAGAGCCCCCCATTACCTGTAATCCTGTGCAGTTGCCAGCATTCTCCCGATCCACGCTGCTGCTATCACTGAATTGCTGGAGGAAGCCAGTATAGGGATACAGAGCGGCACAGGAAACTCATGTGAACGGCAGCTTCTGATGATGGAGGCGTGGTTAAGCCTCCAAAACACTCTGATTGGTCACAGCGCCCCAGGCTATCTGACAAATCACTGGAGTTTCCCCACGGCTCTGTATCCTTGTATTGGCTTCCTCCAGTGATATCAGCTTGGATCGGGGTATTGCTTGCAACTGTACAGACTGTGACATGCCTTGATGCCTACCGCTCTGACACACGTGAGAGGATTGTTTTAAAACAGTTAATTTATTAAAATCTACCATCGGCTACCTGGCACCTCTCCCTCTCTTCCCTTTTGTCTCCTTAGTAATTTTCCCCAACCCCGCCGCTTCGATCCCCCAGCTGTCCGGATTCCCCTTGTCAGTGGCACTGGTGTCCGGGTCTCAGGCAGAGTTAACCCCAGGCACAGCATTCTAAACGCGTACTGTCCGGGTCAAAAATGTACAGGTGGCAACCCTAGTTGATATCCCTGGAGGTGTCTGTAACATGGAACATGATTTGGCATTGCTGGAAGATTGGTCAAAGCAGTGGAGACTGCAGTTCAATATTTCTAAATGTAAAATAATGCATCTAGGGAAAAAGAATCCACTTGGAGAGTACAGCATTGGGGGTACAGTGTTAGCCAGCACTACAGAAGAAAAAGATTTAGGGGTGCTTATTTCAGATGATTGCAAAATGAGCAAACAGAGTGACCAGGCAGTGGGAAAAGCAAATAGAATTCTTGGGATGTATCAGTAGAGGGATCACCAGCAGGAGGAAAGAGGTTCTGATTCCTCTATATAGATCTTTAGTGAGACCTCACTTAGAATACTGTGTCCAGTTCTGGAGACCACACTTTCAAAAAGATATTGATAAGATAGAATAAGTTCAGGGACGGATAACAAAAATGGTGAAAGGTCTGGGGGATAAAACATATCAAGAGCGACTTCAGGAACTTAATATGTACAGTCTGGAGAAAAGAAGGGAGAGGGGAGACATGATTGAAACCTTTAAATACATCAAGGGGGTGAATAAGGTTCAGCAGGGCAGTCTTTTCAATATGAAACCAAAATCAAGAACACAGGGACATGACCTCAAACTAACTGGGGGGAAGTTCAAAACTAATCTTAGAAAGTATTATTTTACTGAAAGGGTGGTTGATGATTGGAATAAACTACCAACAGAGGTTGTGAGACAGTCAACAGTAAATGGCTTCAAACATGCTTGGGATAAACATAAATCTATAGTCAGACAACAAGGGTAATGTAAAAAAAAAAAAAAAAAATTAAAAATAAATAAATAAAAAGGGGCAGTCTCGATGGACTACTCAGTCTTTTTCTGCTGTCACTTTTCTATGTTTCTATGAGACGACAGTAAAGTGGCGGGGGAGGCACCTCTCCCGTCCCCGATTATAAGTGATTTTGCGGTGAATCCGCAGCAGAGACCACTTTTATCTAAAAGCCGGCCGCCATTTAAAAAAAATACCTGTGTTATGGTAGCTATCTGCTACCATAGCAATGGTATTCAGCGGCAAAGTACCGCCGTATAATGACGGCGGGCGGTCCGGAAGTGGTTAATGTCTAAACAGCTGGCAACAAAAGTGAGTACACCCCTAAGTGAAAATGTCCAAATTGGGCCCAAAGTGTCAATATTTTGTGTGGCCACCATAAATTTCCAGCACTGCCTTAACCCTCTTGGGCATGGAGTTAACTAGAGCTTCACAGGTTGCCACTGGTGTCCTCTTCCACTCCTCCATGACGACATCATGGTGGATGTTAGAGACCTTGCGCTCCTCCACCTTCCGTTTGAGGGTGCCCCACAGATTCTCAATAGTGTTTAGGTCTGGAGACATGCTTGGCCAGTCCATCACCTTTACCAGCTTCTTTAGTAAGGCAGTGTTCGTCTTGGAGGTGTGTTTGGGGTCGCAATCATGTTGGAATACTGCCCTGCGGCCCAGTCTCTGATCACGATCTGCTTCAGTATGTCACAGTACATGTTGCCATTCATGGCTCTCTTGATGAGCTGTAGCTCCCCAGTGCCGGCAGCACTAATGCAGCCCAGACTATGACACTTCCACCACCATGCTTGACTGTAGGCAAGACACACTTGTCTTTGTACTCCTCACCTGGTTGCCACCACACACGCTTGACACCATCTGAACCAAATAAGTTTATCTTGGTCTTATCAGACCACAGGACATGGTTCCAGTAATCCATGTCCTTAGTCTGCTTGTCTTCAGCAAACTGTTTGCGGGCTTTCTTGTGCATCATCTTTAAAAGAGGCTTCCTTCTGGGACGACAGCCATGCAGACCATTTTTATGCAGTGTGCGGCATATGGTCTGAGCACTGACAGTCTGACCCCCCCCCACCCCTTCAACCTCTGCAGCAATGCTGGCAGCACTCATACGTCTATTTCCCAATAACAACCTCTGGATATGACGCTGAGCATGTGCACTCAACTTCTTTGGTAGACCGTGGCGAGGTCTGTTCTGAGTGGAACCTGTCCTGTTAAACCGCTGTATGGTCTTGGCCACTGTGCTGCAGCTCAGTTTCAGGGTCTTGGCAATCTACTTATAGCCTAGGCCAGTGTTTCCCAACATTTTTACCGTCGAGGAACCCTTGACAAAAAATCTGAAATTTCGGGGAACCCCTGAAGTTTTCATATCGACAGGTCATGGAACATCGGTGTGATCCGCAAGCTGTAGATATAACAATTACTTTTAACATTAAATAATTGCATAAATATTAAAATGTATTTATTTAATGTGAAACTTGGACAGTACTTGCTTTTTTCTGCACATATGCTCAATTTTGGGTCCAACTTGATAGCAGTGTACAGGGCGGCAGCAGCAAGGCAAGGTACACAAGGCAGGAGGGCATCATACATGGCAGCAGGTAAGTGATCGCATGAGAGCAGGGCACATGGGAGCAGGACACAGGTCACATGGGAACAGGGCACATGGCACATAGGAGCAATACCCAGGGCACATAGGAGCAAGACACAGGACACATAGGAGCAAGACACAGGGCACATAGGAACTGGACACAGGGCACATAGGAACTGGACACAGGGCACATAGGAACTGGACACAGGGCACATAGGAACTGGACACGGGGCACATAGGAACAGGACACGGGGCACATAGGAAGAGGGCACATAGGAAGAGGGTACATAGGAAGAGGGCACCTAGAAAGAGGGCACCTAGGAAGAGGGCACCTAGGAACAGGGCACCTAGGAACAGGGCACCTAGGAACTGGGCACCTAGGAACTGGGCACCTAGGAACAGGGCACCTAGGAACAGGGCACCTAGGAACAGGGCACCTAGGAACAGGGCACATAGGAACAGGGCACATAGGAACAGGGCACATAGGAACAGGACACATATATGCAGGACACATATATGCAGGACACATATATGCAGGACACATATATGCAGGACACATATATGCAGGACACATATATGCAGGACACATAGGAACTGGGAACATAGGAACAGGACACAGGGCACATAGGAACTGGGCACATAGGAGCAAGACACAGGGCACATAGGAGCAAGACACAGGGCACATGGGGACAGGGCACATATTTGTAAAGGAACAGACCACACAATTACATGGAGGCAGGGCACATTCTTACATTTGAGCAGGGAGGTTTACTTTTCATGCCGAAGTTCACAGGGAAGCAGGCTGTGGCAGTCCTAACTCTTGCGCGCTATTCCCGGCCAGCGCCTTATTGCTTGTCCATCCTATCGCATACAAGCAAACTGGGGTGGACAAGGAGGGGCCGGCCAGGAAGAGCAGAGACACCCTTTGTTTACCGAACCGTCTGCATGCAGACGTGAACGTTAACCAGTGGGGATGCAATCTACCTGTCAGCGGCTTGTGATTGACAGATCGCCGCGGAACCCCCAGTTGAGAAACACTGGCCTAGGCCATCTTTATGTAGAGCAACGATTCTTTTTTTCAGATCCTCGGAGAGTTCTTTGCCATGAGGTGCCATGTTGAACGTCCAGTGACCAGTATGACAGAGTGAGAGCGATAACACCAAATTTAACACACCTGCTCCCCATTCGCACCTGAGACCTGACTTCGGGGAGGGAACATGGCTATTTGGGCCCAAATTGGACATTTTCACTTAGGGGTGTACTCACTTTTGTTGCCAGCGGTTTAGACATTAATGGTTGTGTGTTGAGTTATTTTGAGGGGGCAGCAAATTTACACATGTTATACAAGCTGTACACTCACTAATTACATTGTAGCAAAGTGTCATTCCTTCAGTGTTGAAAAGATATAATAAAATATTCACAAAAATGTGAGGGTGTACTCACTTTTGTGAGATACTGTATGTAGAATATTGATGTTTCATTAAATAAAGCTAGTTTCATCAAAGGGCAGGTAGTATAGTACTTCAACCATGTCATGGAATTTTTAAATTGTTTCATTATGTTCTATCAAGCCTCCCATTCCTGACCCTAACAACATGCGAGATTTTGTGAGTTACCCTACGTCCGGAAATGAGAGGTTGCACTGCACTATGAAGAGGACAGAGGATGATCCAGAGGTTGGAGGACCGTGCTATACTCTTTACTTGGAGTACCTGGGTGGGCTGGTGCCTGTTCTCAAAGGGCGAAGAATAAGTAAATTGCGACCAGAGTTTGTAATTATGGATCCTAAAACGGATGGAAAAGCAGGTATTTTTTCTTCTCATTCATGGAATAATTTGTGAAATAATTTCAATAACTGTCTTTTTGTAGAGAATAAGTTTGAACACTTTGTACCCATTTGCATTTTGCAATATAATTAGACTAAACAATGTAATTCATTTTCCTGTTAGTCTAAAAGAGAAACAAAGCTGTTTTAGTGAGCATTAATTGTCTATTATGACATTTAAGTAAAAGCACTTTCTGACACAGTTTAATACATTATTAAAATGCTTACTTATGTTCATGGTAAATTTTTATATGATTTTGGCGGTGCTTCCCCTAAACCAGTGGTTCTCAACTCCTGTCCTCGGGACCCACTAAAGCCCCATACACACTATACAATTTTCTGTAGACTTTTGTCTTCAGATTTACCAATTTGCATGCAATCAGGCAGGCCCTTATACTACATGGTTTTGGTAAATCTGAAGACAAAAGTCTACAGAAAATTGTATAGTGTGTATGGGGCTTAACAGGCCAGGTTTGCAGGATAGCATCACAGGTGATATCATTTGCTGCTCAGTGATTGCAGTATTCTAGTCTGCATCTCCCCAAGGTAATACTTAAAATCCAGCCTTTTGGTGGGTCCTGAGGACAGGAGTTGAGAACCACTGCCCTAGAGGCTATCTGTATGTCAGAATGCAGAATTAGACCACGGATTGGAGTGTATATTCTTCTTAAAGGCCAAATCCATATTTCTAAACATGTTTGAGGTTATGCCCATAATGAGGGTATAATATGCATGCACAGCATGAATCAAGCCACCACCCCCTCTTATAGAATTCAGGGGTGCTTCTCCATGCCGGCTTCTGTCAAATTTAAAATAAGTGACCGTCAATGTGAGGTCTTAGATTTTTTTTCTGCCCTTGACCATCGGTGTAAGGGATTATCCTTCCTGTCCCTGACCACCAATGTAGGGGGGCATCTTTTTTTTTGCATCTTGACGACCAATGCATTTTCACTCCCACTGACCAGCAATATAATGGGGAGGGATTTTTCTTCCCACTGACCACCAATATAAGAGGGGGCATTTACACTGACCAAATGAACAGGCACGATTATGTGGATTGCACATTTTAAAGGGACTTTGTCTTTTACTGGCCATCAGTATACATGGAGCTTTTATTTGGAAATGTCCACTTACCATTAGTGAAAAGGGGGCAAAAATAAGAGGTTTATGAAGGCCACTAGTATGCTGTTTATATTATTGTACAGAAAAATGTTTGGGCCCACAGAGATTTTATCAGAAAGATGGGGCACCAAGCTGTCTAGGGGACCTATCAAAATGTTGCTTCAGGGCCCCAATCATCTACAGTCCTTTGTACATTTCCATGCTGCATCCACTTTGAGTAGGTTTTGATATTTCTACACAAGGATAGCATTTCAGGAATTTCCTAATTTCTGTTATGCTGGTGTTTTTCATATTGTCATGCTCTACTAATTCATTCCTTTATTATTGTGTTTCTAGATGAAATATATGGCAATGGATTAATCTCCGCAGTTATCGACAGCTGTAATTGCTCAGATTCCAGTGATATTGAACTTAGTGATGACTGGGCAGCTAAGAAATCTCCGAAGGTTACAAGAGCTAGTAAATCTCCCAAACTCCCCAGGTTCTTATGTTCCTTTTGTTTGTGTGTGTGTGTGAGTGTGTATTACTACTTATAAAGCAGAACTCTAGATTTGGTGGCCACGTTCGTTTTTATTTTTGCACGCTTTTTACTTCACCTGGTTATCCTGAAAATTGCTACCCTCCTCCCTTCTTTGGAGCCATGGCAGTCATTCATACTGAAATTAATACATCAGCCTTTGTTCATCTCCAATACATATGGGGTGATGGTACTGGTAGTTTATTCAAGAAAGATCAGATTGTTTTTTGTGTTTTTTTTATTTCTGCAATGCTAAAAGTGTTCATAGCCTAAAAAGAAAAATGTGCACAGCTACACCATCTATTGAATATTAAGCTGCATTATTATTGCATTTTTATTCTAGGGTTTAGTTATGCTATAAATCCACTGTTATGTAGTGTTTAACCATAAAACATCAAAACTTCCAAGGATGTGAATACTTTAAAAAAAAAAGATCAAGATCTGCAGTTGCATCCTGTGCTAGACCAATGGTCTCCAAACTGCGGTCCGGGGGCCAAATGTGGCCCTTTGTTTGCCTTTATCCAGCCCTTGGGACACTATTCCTCCCACTGATACAAAACACTGTTCTGCCAACTGACATCAGCAATGGGGCACCATTTATCCCAATAATACCTAATACCAAATGTGATGTTTACTAGGGGTGCACCAAATGGCAATTTTTGGTGCCGCAAGCAAAAATGCAAGGTTCCCAAAATGACAGTTTTTAAAAAATACTTATATTTTTATAGATAATAGTATTATGTTCAACTTTTTAACCAGGTGCCGACCGCCCGCCGTGGCTTGACGGCGGCAACTTGGCTCATTATCGCGAAACGCTGTCACCTGACGGTGGCCGCTCGAACGAGTATCGCTGTGTTCCGGGGTGGCCAGGGAGCGAGTGCGGCGGACTCGGTTACCCGCGATCAACCCCCCCCCCCCCGGAGTGCAAGGGGGCCCGTGTGTATATATACATGGATCTCTGTTCTGACAGAGGGGGAAGGGATGTGATCACAGGCTCCCTGTGTATGGGAGCCGTGATCACTCCCCTCCCCCAGCCAGCCCAGCCCCCATACAGTTATAACACACTGAGGGAACACGGTTAACCCCTTAGAGCACCCCCTGCAGGTTAATCCCTTCCCTGCCAGTGACATTTATACAGTAATCAATGCATTTTCATAGTATTGATCGCTGTATAAGTGCCAATGGTCCCAAAAAAGTGTCAGAATGGTACGACATGTCTGCTGCAATATCTCAGTCCCGATAAAAATCGTAGATCGCCGCCATTACTAGTAAAATATAAAAAAAAAAAACCCCATAAATGAATTCTCATCATTCGTAAACGCGACAGCTTTTGCGCAAACCAATCAATAAATGCTGATTGCATTTTTTTGGTTTTTTTACCAAAAATATGAGGAAGAATATAAATCAGCCAAAACCGGTGAAAAAAATGTTTTTTTATATTTTTTTTGGACATGTATTTTAGCAAAAAGTAAGAAATATTGGGGTTTTTTTTTTTTTTTTTTTTTTTTTTT
>BLSH010178646.1:94069-108263 GCA_018402905.1 Glandirana rugosa
CGTAAACACTCGAGTCCGTGACTACACCTGTTCTTACGGACCAAGGGTCAGAAGTGAGATTAAGTAGGGTTTACACAAGATAGTCCAACTCCAGTCCTGAGACACGTCCGGTCACTTCCAAGAGGTAGGGTTTGAGCGAGTAGGTACAGAAACTCACCTCTGACGCTCGGTCCGAAAGGGTAGGTGTAGTTACGGACTGGTGTATTTACTCGAAGACCTTCTTTACAGTTTGTAAGTGTATCCATGTGAGGATTTGGAATTTTGGACCTTTGGCAGCAGAAAAATGCTGCAACATCGTATAGTCATACACAATATTGTCAAAAGTATTGCGACGCTTACCTTTACACGCACATGAACTTTAATGGCATCCCAGTTTTAGTCCGTAGGGTTCAATATTGAGTTGGCCCTTCTTTGCAGCTATAACACCTTCAGATCTTCTGGGAAAGCTGTCCACAAGGTTTAGGAGTGTACCTATGTGAATGTTTGACATTTCTTCCAGAAGCTCATTTATGTGGTCAGGCATTGATGTGGATGGGAAAGCCTGGCTCGCAGTCTCCACTCAAAGACATGGATGAGCGAGTTTGGGATGGAGAACCTTCACTGGCCTGCACAGAGTCCTGACCTCAACCTGATAGAACACATTTGGGATGAATTAGAGTGAAGACTGGGAACCAGGCATTCTTGTCCACATCAGTGCCTGAGCTCACAAATGCGCTTCTGGAAGAATGGCCAAGCATTCCCATGGACACAATCCTAAACCTTGTGGACAGCCTTCCCAAAAGAGTTTAAGCTGTTTATAGCTGCAAAGGGCGGGCACACTCAATATTGAACTCTATGGACTAAGACTGGGGTGCCATTAAAGTTCATGTGTGTGTAAAGGCACTTTTGACAATGTAGTGTATGTTACAGTTACACCTGTACACAATGGACCTCCTGTTTCCAAACTGTCTGAAATGTTTCTTCTTGTCTACAGCAACGAGTAGTATGATTCCCTTTTATTATTAAACCTATTATAGAAAAAATGTTAGGTGGAATCTGGATGTTTAAGTAATACAATCTGCAATTTGCAATTGACCTTCTAATGTTCTAAATTTCCACTGATTGCAAATGACTAGGTTCTTACTGTGAACAGATTTTGAAATCCAATTTCCAGCTAAGTTTTTTCCATTTTGATTTGGGTGGTGAAGAAATAGAATTCTCTTTTTTTTTCTTGTCAAAACGGAAAGCGATATAAAATCTCTCCAATGGGCGTACACATACTAACAAAGAAAAACATATTTTTATTAGAATGGGCACAGCAATAAAAATATGACAGAGGTTTTACACTTACATGCTCTATCCAAAAAACAACAAATCAAAGGTTTTGGCTGAAGTTGGGCTTTAGCCTAGCGGCTCACATATATACACAATTTAACTCTTCAAAGCAAGCACAGGTGTTAGGCCAAACCATGTGCACCTCAGCCCTATGACGGCCCTACCTCCCTATGCTAAGCCTATGTGGCCTGTCACAAAATGTAGGCCTACTTGCAAGCCTTTTTTTCTGAAGCCCTATTTTCACAATTATTTTCTGTAATCATCTAAGCCTATGTGTTTTACTTGTATATTTTATGTTTAAAGATTAAGCAGCATGTCATTGCACTTAAAGATGGACGTTACACATCACTTTGATACTGTATCTTTGTATATGCTTTCTATTCATCAAACCTGTGTTTTCTACTAATTCTTTAACCTGACCAGCAGGTGCACTAAATGGATCCTAGATGGATCAGTTATACATCGCATGTGCTGTACTATAGTCCATATATAAACTTTTTACTTCTTTGTGAATATTTTTTTTAAGATGCCTTTTATTACTCATTGCTGATGGCATTGTACAAATAAGATGGGTTTTGAGATTTTTCATGGTCTCTTTTAGATGCGTGTGTTATGTACTGTATTAAAACTGTGTTGCAGGTACCCGGAAGGCATTATGTGTTTTTGTCTGGTCGGTTAGATGTATATAATACATGATCGTAAAGAAATGACTGCCCTGTTTCTTCCAAGATGACTTGGATTTGTAACAGACATAGCTGTTGCTAAATAAAACCAACAAAAAAAAGCTACTGTCCAAATCTGACCTTTTATTAATAATGGCAACACAAACGACACAAAGGTTTGTTTTCTAATCTCTAATGCTCATCGCTACCTCTCTCTGTCTCTTCTTCTCTGTTGTGAATCAATGTGCCTAATCTATGTTGGCTAACTATGGAAATTCCTAGTGTTTTAGTATAAAATGTGTAAAAAAAAATGTATAGAAAGTATGGATTCTGCCATCCGCTCTCCACCGGACCCCACAATTTTTACTACACGCTGTGCCCTGCATTTTACGCTTCATTCATAACGTAGAAACCACCCATGATATGGGTGGAGCCTAGTTATGTGACTTGTGAAATGACTATTTCCCTCCTCCTCTTAGCATTTTCGTTTCCTTTTTTTTTTTTTTTTTATCATTTGCTGAGATGAATGGGGCTTTGCCTGCTTTGAAGCAAGCGCTGTGGTTCATTCAAATAGGCATTGATGCCCATTCTGAATATAGGCCATGTTTGATATTTCACCTGCATCCACCCTGAGCTAGGCACAAATGATGCAGATTTAGCCGATGCACAGAAACAGCCACATGTCAAAATTTGATAAGTGTGCATGAGTGTTTTTTCTTTCATGTGTTTTGGATCCGTGCACCTGTTTCTGCATGCATATCAAATTTTGGCATATGACTGTGTCCATGAATCTGCTGTGTCTGCATCCACCTGGCTGTGCGATTGCATGTGCCCTGCATGCAGAATGGGTGTCGCCCCCCATTTGAATAAAGCCTTATATCCCCGGCAAATCATTAATATGACCCAAGTTCAGCCTTATGCCTCAAAATGAAAATAAAAAAAACATTTTCTCTACCTCTATTTTGCATTGTCCAGTGCCGTCACATGACTTCAATTCTACTTCCTTTTGAGTCTAAAATCAGTCAGTGGGTGTGGTTACTGAAAGCTAGTGACATCACTTCCAGGGAGGGACACTGTTCCCGTGCAGCCAGTGGGCGTATACAGGATGGAAGGAGCTGATCATAGGTTCCTGCCCAGTGTTCTCTCATCAGTAAGGATGCATTGTACATCCTAATTCATGAGAAAATTAAGAAATAAAAAAGACTCATCCACACAGGATACAGGGGGGCCCATCCACACAGGACCCAAGGGGGCGGGCTGGTGGGGGCAGTGCACATATACAGTATAGCTGTGCCGGGCTTTAAATGGAGACTAGCACAGGAGAAGTGATCTGGACACTGGGGGGGGGCTGTCAGTGTAGCTGGAAGTGCTCTGAGACCTCAGCTCACAGTCTACAATCATCGGGGAACAAAGAGTGCATCGCTAGGTGGAGAATAGTCTTAGGGTAAGACCATATATAGATATAAGGTTAGATATAAACCAATATCAAGTGCATGCTTTCAATAACCATACGGTAAAGTCCTTTTAAAGTTCATATACAATTATAGAGGATATCTGTAGTGGATGCAGAAGAATATAAAACTGATGCAATGCGTTGTCCCAGATTGAACTTGGATATATAGTGACAGGTGACTTGACAATCAGGTGCTTGATTTGGTGACAATCCAAAATGATAAGTGATTGTACTTACCAGAGGCTGGTAAAGTACCAGCAAAGAAGATGATAATCCAGATGGTCCAGGGGGGATGAAAAAACATCACAGTGCTCAAGTCAGTGCTCAGAAAATCGTGACAATCCCCACTGTATGTGGGTGTGCTTACCAGAAAATAGTAGTGTGAAAGCAGAAGTGCAATGGTTTTCTATGGGTGAGTCCCTTCTCGGTCTGTGGTGGTACCGGGGTTCCTTCAGAGGGTTCCTATGCCTCTTCAATGGACAAGTGGTATCACTCCCAGATGATTTTAGTTAGAACAAGAAGAAGGAAAAAACTCCATAGCGTAATTCCATTTACCACAAAAATGTATTAAATGTGGATTAAAAACACTTACATTGATTAAAATAAAGATGAGCTCATCAACAAAAATCCAGGCAGCATTGAGTCGGGGGACAGGACCCAACGCGTTTCGTTTGCTAAAACGTCTTCAGGGGTGTCCCCCCCCCAGACCACTGCTGATATATATAGACACATTCGATAGGAAAGAGGCCCTCCCCTTCCACAAAATGGCGGAGGGTCTCTTTTCCAGGATCCAAGATGGCGCCTGGGGCACATATAGTAACACCCTGTGAGGGATGAAGTAGATGGACTAAGGGAAATGAGGATTTGTGATAGTATATAATGCATGGCTCAGGGCTGGATGCCAGCACCTGCCATGTGTACTTCAAAAAAGGTGCCAAAACGGAATATAATAGAGTAGGTAGTAATTCGTGTGCAGGGGGCGTGTCAGTGCCGCTCTGTGGGCATATGTTGCTGACACTAAACCTCCCATATCACCATACTGTGTAGTGATTGGTGGAGGCGGCCGCCCTGACCCCCAGAAATGACGTCGGGCGTCAGCCGGAAGTATGTCACGGGGAAAGAAAATGCCTTGCTAGATGGAGGAGCAGGCGGAGCCGGTCTCCGTACTGCTAATGGAGAACCTGGATCCTCCTCTCTGGGCAGGGATATGCAAATATACACCACAGGAAAGGGAAACTTGTTGGAAGCCATAGAGAATGTCAAAAAGGAGGAAATGAGTAAGAAGCCGAAATAAACGGAATATATGGAGAAAATTAATCTTAAAAATCTTAGATTATATGATTATGCAAAAAACGGGGGTTTTTGATTATCAAAAAAGGGGATATTAACAAGGAAAAAATGGTCACTGTTAAGGGCGCCATGTTGGAGTCCAAAGTAAAAAGTACTATACACATGAATGACTCCCAGAAACTGCGGCAGAGGGAGATCATGCCCCTAAATAAGCAATAAAAATTTCATAGTAACAACGAACAACTAATGTAAACAAACACATATAAAATTATAGGCAAAGTATCCAAAATAAGTTGTGGTAAATTGAATATGTATAAAAACGCCAATACATATTGTAAACATGAGAGAATGGACAATTATAGTTGGGGGGGGGGGGGAATGGGAGGTACAAGAGGAAACAACCCTATGGCACACGTTTATAGTGGAGTGGTAGAGGAATGGGTTTCGTTAGGAAATGAAATAAGGGGGGAATATACTCCGGAAAATGCATTTTAGTGAGTGTATGATTTATTGATAAAAGAATTGATGTCCCATTCAATATTGAGGCCATAGGCATGGTAGCAGCGAAGTTGATGTATCCAGAATGTTTCAAGTTGGGATACTCCTCTTCTGGTAGCCCCACCCCTCCAAGGGGGTGTGTATCGATCAATGACCTGGAATATAGTACCCTTAGGGTCTCTGTTATGAAATCTGAGGTAATGCTTGGGGACGCTGTGATTAGTCTTCCTTTTATAGATGTTGGTGATATGTTCATTGACCCTAGTGGAGAAGTAACAAACTGTTCTCCCCACATATTGTTTCTTGCTTGGGCAAGTAAGGAGGTATATGACATTAATGGTCTCACAAGTGCAAAATTGTTTGAGAGAATAGGTCCGTCCTGTTGTTGTGGAAGTAAATTCCAGGATTTTCCGGTTTTTGAAGTACACATGGCAGGTGCTGGCATCCAGCCCTGAGCCATGCATTATGTACTATCACAAATCCTCATTTCCCCTAGTCCATCTACTTCATCCCTCACAGGGTGTTACTATATGTGCCCCAGGCGCCATCTTGGATCCTGGAAAAGAGACCCTCCGCCATTTTGTGGAAGGGGAGGGCCTCTTTCCTATTGAATGTGTCTATATATATATATATATATATATATCAGCAGTGGTCTCGGGGGGGGGGACACCCCTGAAGACGTTTTAGCAAATGAAACGCGTTGGGTCCTGTCGTCCGACTCACTGCTGCCTGGATTTTTATTGATGAGCTCATCTTTATTTTAATCGATGTAAGTGTTTTTAATCCACATTTAATACATTTTTGTGGTAAATGGAATTACGCTATGGAGTTTTTTCCTTGTTCTCGTTCTAACTAAAATCATCAGGGAGTGATACCACTTGTCCATTGAAGAGGCATAGGAACCCTCTGAAGGAACCCCGGTACCACCACAGACCGAGAAGGGACTCACCCACAGAAAACCATTGCATTTCTGCTTTCATACTACTATTTTCTGGTAAGCACACCCACATACAGTGGGGATTGTCACGATTTTCTGAGCACTCACTTGAGTACTGTGACGTTTCTTCATCCCCCCTGGACCATCTGGATTACCATCTTCTTTGCTGGTACTTTACCAGCCTCTGGTAAGTACAATCACTCATCATTTTGGATTGTCACCATATCGAGCACCTGATTGTCAAGTCACCTGTCACTATATATCCAAGTTCAATCTGGGACAATGCATTGCATCAGTTTTATATTCTTCTGCATCCACTACAGATATCCTCTATATTTGTATATGAACTTTAAAAGAACTTTACTGTATGGTTATTGAAAGCATGCACTTGCTATTGGTTTATATCTAACCTTATACCTATATATGGTCTTACCCTAAGACTATTCTCCACCTAGCGCTGCACTTTTTGTTCCCCAGTTATCTCCAACTTTGTTGTCGTGTTAGCTGCTCCCACACACATAACTAGGTAGGGCAGTATTCCCCCAACCCAAGTCTAAAATCATCACTTTACACTAAGGAACAGTACAGGCAACCACAATAACACTCCGTTTCCACTAGTAGTGTGACTTGTCATGCGACTTTGGACACATACAGTTGCATGACAAGTCACAGCCCATTGATTTCAATGGCACCCGCTCCCGTCTTTGCAACTTTGAAAAGGTGCCTGCACTACTTTGATGCAACTTTGATCCGGAGAGTGTAACGTTGGATCAAAGCTGCACTCAAAGTCCCACTCTAAATTGTGCAAGCTGTCATCTATTTATCCCTTAGCATGGTGATGAAGCATTTTTGGATATGTTTCCACTGAACCTTTACTCTTGTATTGTTTTGGATGGACATTTTCATTGGATCTAGCAGTTGATTCACAGGTGGACTAATTTTCATACACCCAATTTTTTGTCATTAGGGTTGTTCTTAACATAACCACAATTTTGAACTTGCCTATTCGAGTTTTTTTTGCACTCATAATTTTATTTCATTTCAGGACTTTTGTTTTTTAGACTTTGTTTCACTGGTTTGTTTCCAGTTTCTTGTCATTTTTTTTTATCAATTGCTTACACACATTTGGTATTTGCATATAAGTCTATGAACTTATACATTTAGTTTTGACATTGCAATTTACACTTAATATCACATTTACCACATCCCACCAATCCAGGGATTTTTTCAGTGCTGCAGTCTTTCACTATATTGGCCAAGCACACCCTTTTTTAGCTGTTCTCACATGTAATGAGCAATAGAAAATGATCTGTATCCTTCCAAACTTTTAAAAATGTCATATTTCTTCCCCAGCTCCCTCCGCCATTCACAGCAGATGGGTGTCTGCCACACCATGCACACAGTGCCCATCAAATATTCAGCATGTTGCATTGTAATCTATCTTACAGTTTCTAGCAAACATAACATGCTTCCAAAGCCAGCCCTCTCTCTGAAGCCAGCCCTCTCGAGAGAGAGAGAGAGAGAGAGAGAGAGAGAGAGAGAGAGAGAGAGAGAGAGAAGCTGCCAGCCAGAACGAGGCTTTGATGACAGGAGGGGATCATGTTCTGTGAAGGATGGGGGTGGGGTTGAGCAGGTCTAGGCATGCCTGTCTAAGAGCCACGACAACCTTTTCAGGAAGTGAAAGAAAGCATAGTAAATTCAGAAAAGGGGGATAGCATTGTCGGGAACAGGAAGAAGCTGATTGTATGGCTTTCTAAGCTAAACAATCAGCTAGCCAGAAAATGAATAATATCAAAGATAAAGATATTTAACATACTAGTAATAGGAAAAAAATATTTTCGACTTCCACTGTAAACACATTTGAATTATAACTGAACTCCTAACGTGCAGTTTTCAGGCTAAATACACAGAAAGGAAACTTGTATTGAGAAAGAGGTATAGGTTTCCATTTCTGACCTCCTTCCAAAAATACTAGTTGTCTTGACTAGCTGCAGTGTTTCCAGACTTTAGGAAAAAGCACCTTGCTTAGGAAGTACTTAAACCTCTTAATTAGAATGACGGCAAGACAGCTAACATTTTTTTTTTCGATGAAAATTCACAATGACAGGCTATATGCAGTACAGGTTTATTTTCTACATAATTCTGACAAATCTTCTGTTTTAGACCAGGGGTCTCCAAACTTTCCAAGCAAAGGGCCAGTTTACTGTCCTTCAGGATTTAGGGGGGCCGGACTGGCCAGTGGGAGTAGATAATGCCCCAGCATCAGTGCCCCATCATTGGTTTTAATGGGAGGAAAAGTGCTCCATTGTTATCAGTAAGATGAATGGTGCCCCATTGATGGCGTCAGTAGGGGAATGGTGTCCCACCATTGGTGTTAGTTGCTGGAATAGTGCCCCAAGGGCCAGATAAGAGCATGCAAATGGCCACATCTGGCCCCTGGGCAGCAGTTTGGGGACCACTGTTTTAGACACTGGAGGATGGAATAGGTTCAGATTAGACAGGTTACAGAACACACCATTCTGGCATGTTAAGATACAAAGTACAAACCATACAAAAAAGGAAGAGTTGTAAGTACAGAAAATGTGCTCTTTGTGTTTTCAGGCTGAATCCACTTTATATCATCAATAACAGACAGATCATGGAATTGGCTAAACAGATAAAAGATAACCAGTACTAGCCATTAAACTGTAGAAAAATGCAAGTCTCAAATCCTACACCTAGGTGCTGAAGCCATGTGTATAACCATGCCCTTCAGGGGTTTGACTGCAGACAACCCTTGGTAACTAGCCATGAGTCAGAAGAAAAGACCACCACCATTTGAGAATTTCATGTAATCACAGGATTGCTACACAGTGAGTTCTTTCTTTTTTAGAAACCTACAAAGCCAAGAGTGGGCATAGCTACCTGTTCAGTTTCATGTGCAACATATACACTTCATCAAGGGTAAGAACTAGGCTCTGTATTTTTTTTTCTTCTGGCCAGTAAACAATGCCATTGTATGACATCTATGAAGAATTACATGATGCAGCCCATCAATGGCTAAAAAAGGATGCTTATCATAGGACCTTCAGAAATACTACTTGCTGGAATGTGGGGAAGAAGTTAACTGCCACCTAGAATCAGATATATTTTTATATATGTTGCTTAAATGGTAAGTAAGGTTTAAGAGTAACAATTGCAGGCATTATTCAAGAGGGTGACTCCTGACCATGCCTTCATTTTTTATTCCCTAGATCAGGGATCTCCAAACTATGGCCCTCCAGCTGTTGTGGAACTGCACATCCCATGTGGCATTGTAAAACACTGACATCCCCGCCCATGACTAGGCATGATGGGAATTGTAGTTCCTGAACAACTGGGGGACCATAGTTTGGAGACCCCTGCCCTAGATGGTCAACACCCTGCTTGTTTAGGCATCATTTAGCGTCTGCATTTACTTTCTGGACTAAAATACTTCCCCTAGATGTCAATCATGCAAAACCTGGTGTCTATACAGTACCCTTTACATTGTGGGCTGAGAGTACACCTGTTAAAGAAAAACACCAGCATTTCCTTCCCAAAACAACAGATGCATTGTGCATGTAAATGAGTCATAACCCCAGTGTCAGTTTGTGTGTAACTGACCTCCTTTAGCTGTATACCGCAAGTTTCTGTGTGATGCCACTCCTCCTCCTGACTGAATTTCAAAGTGCTCTGACTTCCTCTTTTCCTTTCTGTTTTCCTTCTTTTTCCAGTCCTGATACTAAATGTCCCATGATCCTTTGAGCCTCTGTAGCTTCAGGGTGGGCTATGGGAGTCATGTGGGTGGGTCCTAGGGTTACTGTGGATGTTTCCGGGCCCTCATATGGGTGTTGAAAGGTGTCATACCTCCTCCTGTGTCATTCCTGTCTTGCAGGATTCCAAAGAATAATGGCTTACAGCACGACTACAGAGGAAGGACTAAGGGAGGTTATTATGAAGGAGTTTCCTTCATATGTAAATGAATCACTTCACAGAGAGGAGGGCTGGATCTGAGGGGTGGGACTCTCCCTGATCACACTGGTTGGCATATTTAACTGGGGATGATTTCAAATTGTGATCCATTCAATCCTGCCCAGCAGCAGCACAGCTAGCTGTCAGAACAGGCTGTGTATGAAGGTGTTTACTTCTTGAATGCTGTGATCTGTGAGGCAGGACTTGGGAGGGTTCCTGTAGGTGTCAATGGGTGGGATTGCATGCTAATTAGGATGTATTTAGTCTGAAAGGCAACAATGGGAAGTGTTATAGATTAGCTGCTGCAGGAAGTGGCTGTCGGAGGGACAGAGTCTATCAGCAGGATATACAGAGTGTCACAAAGCCACAACTAAACCCAGAATATCGGGATCTGCAGACAACTGAGCAACATGGTACAGAGGTATGATCTATGCTGGGATTGATCATTCCATTCAGTTCTAGTGAGTAGAATGTTGGAATTCAGCTTTAAACACTTCAGCCCGGCAGGATTTCCCACTTTAGGACCAGAGCACTTTTTGCGATTGGGCACTGCGTCGCTTTGCTCGGTCGTGCGACATTGTACCCAAACAAAATTTGCGTCCTTTTTTCCCACAAATAGAGTTTCTTTTGGTGGTATTTGATCACCTCTGCGTCATTTATGATCGCAGCTATAAACAAAAAAAGAGCAACAATTTTGCAAAAAAAATACATTTTTCTTTTTTTTTTTGCTAAAATACAAATCCAAAAAAATATAAAAAAACTTTTTTTCAATCAGTTTTGGTCAATTTATATTCTTCCTCATGTTTTTGTTAAAAAAAAATTGCAATGGGCGTTTATTGATTGGTTTGCGCAAAAGTTGCTGCGTTTACGAATGGTGAGAATTCATTTCTGTTGTTTTTATTTTTTTACTAGTAATGGCGGCGATCTGCGATTTTTAGCGGCACTGTGATATTGCGGCGGACATGTCTAACCATTTTGACACTTTTTTGGGATGGCATTTATACAGCGATCAGTGCTATAAAAATGCACTGATTACTGTGTAAATGCCATTGGCAGTGAAGGGGTTAACCTGCAGGGGGCTTTCTAAGGGTTAACAGTGTTCCCTGGGAGTGTTCTAACTGTATGTGGGCTGGCCTGGCAGGGGGAGGGGAGTGATCATGGCTTCCATATACAGGAAGCCTGTGATCACATCCTTTCCCCCTCTATGAGAACAGAGATCCGTGTTTACTTACACGGACCGCCGTTCTCTTACTGCGGGGGGTGGGGGCATTGCGGGTAGCCTGTGGCAATCGAGTCTGCCCTACCCGCTCCCTGCCCCCCCCCCCTGAACACAGTGAGCACTAGTTATCGCGGCCTGTGACGGCGTTTCGCGATAACGAGCCAACTTGCCGCCGTCACGCTGCGCGGGCGGTCGGCAAGTGGTTAAGTTATCTGCTGTTACATATTTACAGCAATGCATTCTAAGTAATTGCTTCTCTTCTAGATCTAAGAACAGTTACTTGTTTTTCTACAATGAGACTGTTGCAATATATTACAAGTCAAGAGTTAATTTATGCAGACTTGTAAACGTATAGATAGTTCCACTTTAAAGAAACTTGCTTCTCTGAACACATTATCACTCGGCATGTACTTCTTCAAATGAAACATCCATTAAAGTGATTGTAAATTCTTGTTTTTTTTTCTTTTAAAATAATAAACATGTTATACTTGTCCTGTGTAATGCTTTTGCACAGTGCAGCCCGACTCCTCTTCTGTGCTCATGGTCAGTGGCGGCTGGTGAAATTTTAGGATGGGGAGGCGCCAGACTCCATCCTTCCTTTTTGACCCCTCCCACTTCTCATAAGCCCCACCCCTTATAGTTTCCTTGTAGTGTCAGGAGTATAAAGCCCAGCATCACCAGATAGGGGTATACATAGCCCCCATATAGCAGTATACAGAGTCACCATATAGCTGTATACAGAGCCCCAGATAGGGGCTTGTGGCGCAGACAGACCCCCCCACCCCCCGAAATTGGGACAAAGTCCCACATTTACCCCATCTAATAGCAGGCTGTCAGTGTGCAGAGCTTGGTCTGCTGCGCGGGAGTCGGGACTGAAACCCAGCGGAGTGCTGCGCCTGCGCGAGTAACCACGCAGCCAGCATGTCCACCACAGTCCCGCCCACCGCATCCAATGCCATTCAGTCACTGGCTCAGGGCAGTCAATCAGACTGTGTGTGCACCTGTTCAGCGTACACACATAGTCTTTTATGACTGACCAATCGGCTCACTACTTGCTGTCAGCAGACAGCAAGGAGCTGAGAAAAAAAAAAGTCAATATACCGGCGCCTCCTGTAGGGGTCGGGCTGACTTTTTTTTTCTTCTTGCCAGCGGCAGGGAGGTGGTGCCCAAGCGCCCCTTATTGACCGGCTACTGCTGCTCCTGGCCCCTCCCTCATGTTCACTACCCCCACAGCAAGCAGCTTGCTATGGGGGCACCCAAGCTGAGTCACAGCTCCCTGTGTCAATTCAGGCATGGAGCCCCTGGCCCCGCTACCTCTCCCCCCGATTGGCTAGCCAAAGGCAGTGCTGCTTTGTCTCAGCCAATTAGGAGGCAGAATCTTGGATGGCTGAGACACTTGTGTAGATCGCTGGACAGAGAGGGACCTCTGGTAAGTGTTAGGGGGCTGCTACACACAGAAGGCTTTTTATCTTAATGCATTAAGACAAAAAACATTCTGCCCTTACAACCCCTTTAAAGCTGCACTTCAGGCAAGCAGCTCAATATGGAGATGAAATGCATATAAGGAAAGGAATAAAGATGTTGTGTGCTGCCACTTATTCTTATATATAATGTGAGGCTGCTGCTATCACTAAGTGTGTTCCCACATACAGTGCAATTAGTAAAGAAAAAGTTGTGATAGCACTGCCCAATCAATCAATTGAAAAACCACAAAATAGCGACTTGCATAAATATTGGGTAACAATAAATTCCTGTGCTATAAAATTGCTATAAACATTGATACATTGAAAAATACATAAACACATATTAGGTAAATAAATGAAAGTCCCAACAGCCCACACATAAAGTGCTCTAGTACATCTTCATATTTCAATATGTGCTCCAGCATATAACAAGAGTGCTCCATCATCAGGTGAAATACTCACTCACCTCAGGACAAGACCCTCAAAAGGGCCAACACAGCATAATGGTAATCAATCCTGCACACCAGATAGTGGGTCCTCTGCTCACTTCCTCCTCTGATGATGGAACTTCCACAGCTGGGATGACTCCAAAGAACTCTCTGAATAAAGGAAACAATCTCCAATAGTGCAAGAGAATACCAGCCAAGCTTAAGGAAATGCACTCACATTTATTCAGTTAAAAACAAGCAATACAACCCTGCAACTCCCGCTATCTAGCGGCGGAATGGCACTTTTGAATTTCCAATCGTACAGGCGGCAGTGCTGGTAACTGCGGTGATTGTTCTTCCAGCCTAGACAGAAGCCTGCAGTAACCTGGTGCTTTATGTATTCTCTCTATGGTTCATTGCCATGAAATGTTTTCTTCTTTCTTTTTTATTATAATGTCTATTTGTTTTAAAATAAAACTTTCTGTTAAAAAAAAATATATACACTGTGTGCAGAGTTATTAGGCAAATGAGTATTTTGACCACATCATCCTCTTTATGCATGTTGTCTTACTCCAAGCTGTATAGTCTCGAAAGCCTACTACCAATTAAGCATATTAGGTGATGTGCATCTCAGTAATGAGAAGGGGTGTGGTTTAATGACATCAACACCCTATATCAGGTGTGCATAATTATTAGGCAACTTCCTTTCCTTTGGCAAAATGGGTCAAAAGAAGGACTTGACAGGCTCCGAAAAGTCAAAAATAGTGAGATATCTTGCAGAGGGATGCAGCACTCTTAAAATTGCCAAGCTTCTGAACAATCAAGCGTTTCATTCAAAATAGCCAACAGGGTCGCAAGAAGCGTGTGGAAAAACCAAGGCGCAAAATAACTGCCCGTGAACTGAGAAAAGTCAAGCGTACAGCTGCCAAGATGCCACTTGCCACCAGTTTTGCCATAT
>BLSH010178646.1:118815-135764 GCA_018402905.1 Glandirana rugosa
CCGATACGGTAAAATTAATCTCTAGGAGTCTCTAGAAGACTTCGTGAATACAAAAAGGGTATTATAAACTCCTCCCTACAAAGTAGCAAGATGAAATTGGTCCCTTAACAAGATAGAAGAGAGACAGGACGAAGATTCGTTGGAATTCTCTAGAGGGAAGTGACAGACTTACGTCATTTGTGACAGGTTCAGATAGAGAGTCGATTTCGAGGGAAATCTGTCACACAGAGGAACTGACAGTAAGGAACAAAAGTTGGATTCAAAATGGCCACCATGGTCACCACCCATCTTGAAAAGTTTCCCCCCTCACATATACTAATGTGCCACAAACAGGAAGTTAACATCACCAACCATTCCTATTTTATTAAGGTGTATCCATATAAATGGCCCACCCTGTATAAGTTCATAAGTATGCATGATGAGTTGTCAAATCAACCTCGCAAAAGTGGATTACCTTCAGGAATGACAGTCAAGGAGACACACTGTCTAAAGGGAGCTTTAGCTGAGAGATAGACTTGGACAGTGTTTACTGCATTCAGACAGTGAAGGGAGATCTCTTAAGGTTGCTTAGAAGCAGGACAGAGAGAAGATAGAACAATTCCCTGGTTAAAGTAGAACGATGAAACATCCCTCCTCAAATATTATGGGAAAAACATAAGTGCTTCAGAAGATCTCTGAGGATCTCTAATTAAAATGGCATAGCCTGATCAGAGGATCTCTAATGAAACTGGGAACGCAAAGAATTAAAGCCCTTATGAAGCAAATAGACTCTTTAATGTCCCAGGTTAGAGAACTCGAAAGAGCCCACAAACAATCCTTAGCTCAAACTATTTGTGCTAAATTAAAATACCTACAAGATCATTTAAATGAGGTTCTCGCAGATAAAGCAATGGAGCAATGGAGAACATGTTACGAACACCGCAACAAACCAGCTAAAATGTTAGCCAAGGCTTTAAGGGCCATCAGAGCCAGAAACTATATCCCTCAAATCAAAGGTGAAGACAGGACAGTGGTTAATTTACCCAACCATAGCCTTTGTCTTCCATATTTCCTACTATAAATTATATAACCTACAGCCCACTGGTTGCCTGGGGTCTCCCTCTCAAACACAAAGTGCCATTCTTCAGTATTTGCAGCAGCTGGGCATGCCTTGATTATCTGAGGAGACAATCCAGGAACTTGAATAACCAATCTCTATCAAAGAATTTATTCTTAAAAACATGAAACCAGAAAAAGCACCAGGCCTGGACTGGTTCACTCTGTCCTACTATAAGATTTTCTAGGATAGCCTGGGAACCAAATTTGTGATGGCTTACAAATCCATCTTAAAGGATGGTAATCTCCTACAGGACACCGATACAGGCAATGATAACCGTCATACCAAAAGAAGGAAAAAACTAAGTATACCTTAGGTACAGATCTATCTCTCTTTTACACGTAGATTTTAAAATCTTTACTAGAATATGGCGGCGCAGCTAGTGCCGCATATCCCCCTCCGCGTTCATCCTCACCAGTCTGGCTTTGTACCAGATAGTGAAGCCAGAGATAACATGCAACGGGTCCTAAATGCAAACTACTTAGCACAGGAGAAAAATGTCCCTTTCTTCCTTCTCTCAGCAGACCCAGAAAAGCTTTTGATAGGATGAGCTAGGACTTTATTCATGCTACCCTGGCTCATGTGGGTTTAGGGACCAATATGAGGATATGGATTGGAATTTTATATTCTTACCTAATGGTCTCAGTTAGGTTCAACCAATCCATCTCCATGCCCTTTTCAAATAGAAGCAGAAATCTTTAGGGCTGTCTCCTGTCACCTTTAATATTTATATTATTGTTAGAGCTATTTCTGCATACCATAAGACCAAACAATACAGTAACAGGTCTTAGAATAGCTAAACTAACTCACAAAGTTGCTGCCTATGCTGGCAACCTCATCTTTTTCCTCACTTTCCTGCATTCATCCCTACTAATACTATTGGAAGAATTCAAAAGGTATGGTGAACTTTCCAAATACAAGTTTAATATTTTGAAATCAGAGGCCGTGAACTTTACTTTGTCACCCATGGAACTCAAGAATATAAAACAGGATTTCCCATTCAAATGGTCCTCTTTAGGGATGAGCTGTCGGTTACATTCAACTCGAACATTGGCTGTTCGGCCGTTCGCTGAATTTATAACATTATGGGGCGTTCGGGCCAAATTCTCGCGCCCCATAATGCATTGCTAGACGTCGCAAAATGCCTTTGATTGGCCAAAGCATGCACATGACCTGCAGGCTTTTGCTAATCACAGCGTGTTCTGCTGTGAGAGCCATGATTGGCTAAAAGGCAGGGTGCCTTTGGCCAATCATGTCTTAGGGGGTCTCTGTCCACGCCCCTCACTATATAAAGCCGCTTGCACAGCGGCCCCGTGTATTGTGTGAACGTGGAGACCGGAGGCTGACGTTTATCTAGTTTAGCTAGTTCAGTCAGTGGCATGTAGGCAGTGTAGTATATTGATCTAGTGTAGAGTATATACAGGCAGTGAAGTATATAGATCTAGTGCAGAGTATGTGCAGGCAGTGTAGTATATAGATCTAGCGCAGAGTATATACAGGCAGTTTAAGAATATATATGTACAGTATATAGTATATGCAATATCTCACAAAAGGGAGTAGACCCCTCACATTTTTGTAAATATTTTATGCTATCTTTTCATGTGACAACACTGAAGAAATGACACTTTGCTCCAATGTAAAGTAGTGAGTGTACAGCTTGTATAACAGTGTACATTTGCTGTCCCCTCAAAATAACTCAACACACAGCCCTTAATGTCTAAACCGCTGGCAATAGGCTCTGGCTGGGCCATTCAAGAACAGTCACGGAGTTGTTGTGAAGCCACTCCTTCCTTATTTTAGCTGTGTGCTTAGGGTCATTGTCTTGTTGGAAGGTAAACCTTCGGCCCAGTCTGAGGTCCTGAGCACTCTGGAGAAATTTTTCGCCCAGGATATCCCTGTACTTGGCCACATTCATCTTTCCCTCGATTGCAACCAGTTGTCCTGTCCCTGAAAAACACCCCCACAGCATGATGCTTCACCACCACCATGCTTCACTGTTGGGACTGTATTGGACAGGTGATGAGCAGTGCCTGATTTTCTCCACACATAGCGCTTAGAATTAAGGCCAAAAAGTTCTATCTTGGTCTCATCAGACCAGACAATTTTATTTCTCACCATCTTGGAGCCCTTCAGGTGTTTTTTAGCAAACTCCATGCGGGCTTTCATGCGTCTTGCACTGTGGGCCACTCTGCCATAATGCCACGACTGGTGGAGGGCTGCAGTGATGGTTGACTTTCTACAACTTTCTCCCATCTCCCGACTGCATCTCTGGAGCTCAGCCACAGTGATCTTTGGGTTCTTCTTTAGCTCTAGGAAGGGTTCTGGTCGTCCCAAATGTCTTCCATTTAAGGATTTTGGAGGCCACTGTGCTCTTAGGAACCTTAAGTGCAGCGGAAATTTTTTTGTAACCTTGGCCAAATCTGTGCCTTGCCACAATTCTGTCTCTGAGCTCTTCAGGCAGTTCCTTTGACCTCATGATTCTCATTTGCTCTGACATGCACTGTGAGCTGTAAGGTCTTATATAGACAGGTGTGTGGCTTTCCTAATCAAGTCCAATCAGTATAATCAAACACAGCTGGACTCAAATGAAGGTGTATAACCATCTCAAGGATGATCAGAAGAAATGGACAGCACATGAGTTAAATATATGAGTGTCACAGCAAAGGGTCTGAATACTTAGGACCATGTGATATTTCAGTTTTTCTTTTTTAATGCATCTGCAAACATGGCAACAATTCTGTTTTTTTCTGTCAATATGGGGTGCTGTGTGTACATTAATGAGGAAAATAAATGAACTTAAATGATTTTAGCAAATGGCTGCAATATAACAAAGAGTTAAAAATTTAAGGGGGTACTGAATACTTTCCATTTCTGTACTTTGCTGCCTTCAGTGTAGACTATATATATATAGCTCATTCAGTGTATAGTATATAGAGTCAGTTCAGGCAGTGTAAGAAATAAGAATATATATATATATATATATATATATATATATATATGTACACAGTATAGTTACAGTGTTCTGCCCACCACCAACACCCAAGGCCCAATTTTTTTGCACCTATTTGACTGGGGCATGTCATTACAATTTTATAGAGTGCAGTCCCCGTGGGATATAGTTCAGACTATATGGTGCAGTCAGTCTAGTATATATAACTCAGTGTATTGAAGTGGTTAAGGGCTGGGCGGCACAGTGGTGTAGTGGTTAGCACTTTTGCCTAGCAGCAAAAGGGTCGCTGGTTCGAATCACAACGATGACACTACTGGCCTGGAGTTTGCATGTTCTCCCTGTGCCTGCATGGGTTTCCTCCCACACTCCAAAGACATGCTGGTAGGTTAATTGGATCCTATCTAAACTGACAATAGTAAGTGTATGTTTGAATGTGAGTTAGGGACCTTAGATTGTAAGGTCCTTGAGGGTATGGACTGATGTCCATGTACATTGTATATAAGGGGCGTGGGCGAGAGCCTGATGTAGTCGTCCATCCTGCAGAATCCTGCTGATATCTTTGCCATCCTACTTTGCATCGCCTTGAAAGCACCATAGATCATCTACCCTCCATCCCTGTTAGTTTGCTGCCAGCATCACTGCAATCCAACATGGCTAAACGGTGGCAGGGCCTACACTTCCAGCCGGACACACCAGGCCATGATGTCGGCCTTCCACCTCACTCTGCTAAAGAGGCTGCGCAAAGGCTCTTCTCCAAGGGCCTTAGGAACACACCGATGCCTCCGCTCCCAGACATGGAGGAGCCTGACCCAGCTAAGGACTGGGGAGACCTGGATGATAATCCACGTGCCTTTGCAGCAACTGCGGCCTCCACAACTGTGAGTACCCACACCACATTTTCCGAGGCTTCCAACATGGTGGCGGCTGGGATTCATGCTGACACTGATACTGAGCCTACGCTTAGAGATATCCTAACTGCAGTAACGACATGTAGTACCTCAATAGCTGACCTTCCTGGGGAGATGAAGGGTATGAAGATGGAGATAACCCTGGTGAGACAGGACATGCAGAAGCTGAGGGAGCGCACAGCTGCAGTGGAGGGCAGAGTGAGCACACTGGAAGATGAATTGTAGCCTTTAGCAAGAGATGTGAAATAGGTTCACTCTATTGCATCTGCCTCCGCTGCGCACCTGGAGGATATGGAGAACCGCCTCCGTTGCCACAATGTGCGTGTGGTAGGCATCCCGCAGAGAGTGGAGGGTAAAAACCCTGTTGCGTTTATAGAGGCATGGCTGACAGACACATTTGGAAGGGATGCTTTCTCCAATATGATTGCTGTGGAAAGGGCGCACAGGGTCCCAGAGAGGTCTCCACCTCAAGGAGCTCCACCTAGACCCTTCCTATTCCGGCTTCTTAATTACAGAGATAGAGATGCCATTCTAGCACAGGCCAGGAAAGCTAAGTCACTCAAAGTGGACAACGCTAAAGTTTCATTGTTCCCTGATTTCTCGGCTGAGATACAGAGGCAGAGATCAAAATTTCTGGATATCAAAAAGAGGCTACGTTCACTTGATGTGAAGTATTTCATGCTGTACCCTGCAAAATTGAAAGTAATAGCTAATGGAACATCACACTTCTTTGAAAATCCTACTGCAGCAATGAACTGGTTGGAGAGAGAGGAACACAGCTTGGCGCGCAGACCGGATTGATGCAAGAGAGAAAATTTCCTTTCTATTTTTTTTTTTGCTATAGTTCTTCAGTTCCGTTTATATTTTAATAAGCGGCAGAGCGGACTTTGAAAGTGCTACTAAACCTTAGCGAACCGTACCATCAGAGAAACTTTTGGCTTCTGCAAGGTACATGTGCCGCTACCCTATGCACATTCCTGGATAAATCGAAGCATTTGGCACATTTGCCTACCAGGCCACTCTGGAGCCCTTATAAGTTAGTCTTGAGAGGACTTTTCCCCCGTTCCCCAAGGGGCGCGCTCTAATCTGTTGGGTCCTGTTGACCCTGGATATCGGGTACTGTTCTGTTATTTATATCTGTGCACACACATGCTTCCCTTCTCCCTTTCTTATCTTACGGGTGGATTTACAATATGTTCTTCCTAGACTGAATGTTCGGGACTTCACCACTAGATGATGCTCTGATCACACATTGCTACTACTGGAGGATCTGGTATTATGTTCAATTGCTTTTCATGTGGGATGGTTGTCTGTCTTATATATATTGCTGCGGCTTACGCATAGAGTCATGTGAATGTCCCTGGGCACTCAGGAACCATTCAACAAAAAGCTAAAATGGCTATAGCTTCTGCTAGAGGTTTGTTCCTCCTCTCTTGGGACATAAGGGGGATGAGTAATCCCAATAAGCGAGGGGCCATCTTTCACTACTTTACTAATAAAAAAACACATGTGGTGTGCCTACAGGAGACGCACTTGCGCCCGGACACTGTAAACCTGCTGCGATCCTGTAAATTTCCCACGCAAATTCATGCGTGCTAATATCTTATGATGTACCATATGTTTGCTTTGAGCAGCGGGTGGACAGGGAAGGGCGCTACATTTTTTTATTCTTTTAACTGAAAGGTTTTGTGTGTATTGTGGCAGCTATGTATATCCCGCCGCCCTTTTCCTCAGACCCGCTAAAGAAACTAGCTCAATTTATGGCTTTACACCCTGTGATACCTGTACTGGCTATTGTGATGATATCACGTGTGAGACACCCAGGAAGTAATGATACCTCGCACGAAGCAACACTGACTCCATCTTGGAAGGGGAGCTACTTAAATGGCTGCTAAGTTTTTTTTTTCTTCTCTCCTTCTAACATGGCAGTTTGAACGTAGGACAAAGTTCCTCATTTACACCCCCTCCCTCTCTGGCCCAATCAACTGCAAAGGGGGCCATCTGATCATGGTCCATGACTGGCCAGGAAGAAGCCCTGTCCGCTTATCTTGCACAAACATAAAACAAACTGATGTTTGCCCATAAATGCCCCTGGCAACTCTAACCTTGGGTGGGCCCTCTCTGTCTTAAAACTTACCCAAAAGCTATATAAACCCATAATTTCCGGTAGAAGTATGCCATAGTGATAAAACATACATATTTGAATGTAGAATTTTGGCCCGGATAATTCAAGTTTAAACATTCACCCCTGGTTACCCAAGGAGGGATAGAACTAGTCTATTCCCTTCCCAGGGTCCTAGAAGGTCTCAGCACTCTCGTGTTTGGAGTAATTTGAAAGCTTTACGCATGCCGAGATTGAATTTCTTACTGGGAGATTTGCAAGGTGGCCCAATCACAAGGTATGATTTTCATAATCCATGCATGGATTATGCAGCATGTCTCGCAACGGCCCGCCCTGGACATTGTCTAAGAACACGCCCTCTCATGCGAATGGCCAGAGGGGTATGGCCCCCCCGCCTTGTGATCCAGAGAAAAAGGACTGCCAAGATCAATTGTCAGTCCTCAATTACCATCAATGAAACAACATCAGAGAACCAGGGAATAAGCTTCGAAACACTGATTAGGCACGGACATTTTAAATGCAGGTATTTTCATTCTGTTCTTTGTCGCTGTAATTTTGTCTCACTTTGTACTTTTATTTTTCTGTAAATATTTTACTGCATTAAAACTTGACCTTTTCATTATTAAACTTTATTTTGAAAAGTGTTAATTTTGTCCCTAAAGCTGTTAATGCAATTATTATGAATCTGTTCCTTTGAAGAGAGCTACTGTTTTTAAAATAAAGCATCTGAATATACCTGTCTGCGGTGACAGCGTGTATTACAGGCGGTTATTCTGAAATACTGGTATTGCTAACATACGGGTCTCCTGGCCAGCATCCAGAAGTGGTGGCAGAGAAAGGATTAATTGTTTGAATTAGCCCAGTAACAATCGCTCTCAGGCGGCTGGCACTTAAACGGTGGTCCCGCAAACTGGGAAATCTTTGTGCTGAAAGCAGCTCAAAGTGGCATTATTGCGTTTGTGACAAGTGCGGTATTAGATCAGGGGGGTCCTCGGTCGCCGGTCGGTGAGGAGAGCAGCGATCTGATACCCGTGTTCGTCACAGCTATGAGGGATTTTAATAATGTCCTGGATCCCCAGCTAGACAGATTGATGACTCGGCGGAGTAATATTTCCCACACACCTAGTAAAACCCCATTTGCCACCTTGGTCAGTGAGCTGGGTCTGAGGGACATGTGGCGTACCCGGAATACCAACGTTAAAAGTTATTCATGTTACTCAGCCACTTATGGGGGCTATCGCAAATTGATATGGGACTGGGAAATCAGGCCCTAATCCTATATGTGGTGGACTCTGCCTATGAGCCCAGGCTGCTATCAGATCACTCGCCCTTCTGGGTATGCCTGGATATTGCAGACAAGCCCCTGCGCCCATTGTGGCGAGTGAACCCATTTTGGTTGACACTGTTCCCAGTCCCAGATACTGTCTCTAAGGCTTTGGGAGACTATTTGCAATTCAACGAACACTCCTCCAGCAGGGCCATTGTCAGGGACTCCCTGAAGGCCTACCTTAGGGGCCTCATCATAAGGGAAATTACAGGTATTAAGCGGAGATCACGTGAATGGGAAGACACAGTACCAGTGGCGGCTGGTGACGTTTTAGGATGGGGGGGCGCCAGGCCCCGCCCTTCCTTTTTCATCCCTCCTACCTCTAATAAGCCACACCCCTTATAGAATCCACCCACTCTGTCCCCTGTATTCCACATATTGTGTCAGGAGTACACAGCTCAGCATCACAGGACACAGTATACAGCTCAGCATCACATCACAGGACACAGTATACAGCTTAGCATCACATCACAGGGCACAGTATACAGCTTAGCATCAGTGTTGCCAACCGCCAGTAAATTTACTGACAGTCTGTAAAAATCAGTGATTTTTACAACTGTCTCTAAATATCAGGGTCTGATAATTTGTCATGCTGTGCTGACTTTTTAAGTGTAAACCGGGCACACTACTTGATACGGGTATTGTCAGTGTTTCCATGTTGTGTTTAAATATTAATTGTCTTCGTTTTTAATAGGAGTTCAGTTATTTTTCAGGTTGTCAGTAAAAAATGTGCTCCGCCAGTAAATTTGCCATGTTTTGCCAGTAAAAAACGCTTGGGGGAGGTTGGCAACACTGCTTAGCATCACATCACAGGACACAGTATACAGCTCAGCATCACATCAAAGGACACAGTATCAGCTCAGCATCACATCACAGGACACAGTATACAGCTCAGCATCACAGGACATAGTATACAGCTCAGCATCACAAGACATAGTATACAGCTCAGCATCACAGGACACAGTATACAGCCCCAGCATCACAGGGCACAGTATACAGCTCAGCATCACAGGGCACAGTATACAGCCCCAGCATCACAGGACACAGTATACAGCCCCAGCATCACAGGGCACAGTATACAGCTCAGCATCACAGGACACAGTATACAGCCCCAGCATCACAGGACAGAGTATACAGCTCAGCATCACAGGGCACAGTATACAGCACAGGACACAGTATACAGCTTAGCATCACATCACAGGACACAGTATACAGCTTAGCATCACATCACAGGACACAGTATACAGCTCAGCATCACATCACAGAACACAGTATACAGCTCAGCATCACATCACAGGACACAGTATACAGCTCAGCATCACATCACAGGACACAGTATACAGCTCAGCATCACAGGACACAGTGTACAGCTCAGCATCACAAGACACAGTATACAGCTCAGCATCACAGGACACAGTATACAGCCCCAGCATCACAGGGCACAGTATACAGCTCAGCATCACAGGGCACAGTATACAGCCCCAGCATCACAGGACACAGTATACAGCTCCAGCATCACAGGGCACAGTATACAGCTCAGCATCACAGGACACAGTATACAGCCCCAGCATCACAGGACAGAATATACAGCTCAGCCTCACAGGGCACAGTATACAGCTCAGCATCACAGGACACAGTATACAACTCAGCATCACAGGATACAATATACAGCTCAACATCACAGGACACAGTATACAGCTCAGCATCACAGGTGGGGTAAATTGCAGCCAATATCACAGGTGGGGTAAATTGCAGCCAATATCACAGGTGGGGGTAAATTGCAGCCAATATCACAGGTGGGGGTAAATTGCAGCCAATATCACAGGTGGGGGTAAATTGCAGCCAATATCACAGGTGGGGTAAATTGCAGCCAATGTCACAGGAGGGGGCAAATTGTGGCCAGTATCACAGATGGGGGCACTTATGCAGCCAATAACACAGGTGGGGGCACTTATGCAGCCAATAACACAGGTGGGGGCAGTTATGCAGTAAATAACACAGGTGGGGGCAGTTATGCAGCCAGTATCCCAGGTGGGGGCACATATGCAGCCAATAACACAGGTGGGGCAGTTATGCAGCCAATAACACAGGCGGGGCAGTTATGCAGTCAGTATCACAGGCGGGGCAGTTATGCAGCCAATATCACAGGTGGGGACAGTTTTGCAGCCAATAACACAGATGGAGCAGTTATGCAGCCAATATCACAAGTGGGGGCAGTTTTGCAGCCAATAACACAGGTGGGGCAGTTATGCAGCTAGTAACACAGGTGGGGGGCAGTTATGCAGCCAGTAACACAGATGGGGGCAGTTATGCAGCCAATAACACAGGTGAGGGCATTTATGCAGCCAATAACACAGGAGGGTGCAGTTATGCAGCCAATAACACAGGTGGGAGCAGTTATGTAGCCAGTAACACAGGTGGGGGCAGTTTGCAGGCAGTATCACATGTGGGGTACATTGCAGAGACCCCCCCGCACTTACCCCATCCAATAGGCAGGCAGGATTGTTGCAGAGTTCGGCATGCGGAGAAGCGGGCTGAGACTTCAGAGATTCGGCATGCGGAGAGCAGGCTGAGTCTGCAGAGATTCGCCATTCAGAGAAGCGGGCTGAGTCTGCAGAGAGTCGGCATGCTGAGAACGGGCTGTCCCCCCCTCGTCGATCACCGGGCGGTCATGGTCTCTGTGGAACGGGAGTCACGTCCGCTGCCACAGTGACCCGGCCACCGCATCCAATCACACTGAGCCACAGGCTCAGGGCAGCCAATCAGACTATGTGTGTGCGCTTGTTCAGCGCACACACAGACTTTAATGGCTGACCAATAGGCTCACTACTTGGCTGTCATGTGACAGCCAAGGAGCAGAAAAAAAAGAAAGTCAATGTACCGGCGCCACCTGCAGGGGGGCCAGGCGGACTTTTTTTTTTTCTTCTTCTTTAGCTAGCGGGGAGGCGACGCCCAAGCGCCCCTCATACACCAGCCGCCACTGCACAGTAAGCTCCGATTTACATAATAGAGAGGCAGCATATGTTACTAAACCTAACCCGGTCAATTATGCTAATTGGACAGAAGCCCAATCCCTTTACAATACGTTGGTAATGTCAGCAGCAGAGAAGAGAAGGTATTCCCTTCAGCAAAATTACTTTGAAGAGGGAGAGAATACAGGACACCTCTTGGCCATGGTGGCAAAAGCACAACAGGAAGATAGCAATATCACTGCCATTAAGTCCCCGAGCGGAACAATCTGCACTACTAGGGAGGATATATTGGGTACATTCCAACACTTTTATACAGATTTGTATGCCTCTAGGTCAGATGCGCCTCCGGGTGCACTGACAGACCTACTACGGGACTGCGCGTTCCTCCAATTATCGGAGGGGGAACGTACATCCTTGGACTCCCCTCTCACACTGGAGGAGCTGAGGGAAGCCTTAGCTATGGCCCCTAGGCATAAATCACCAGGTTCTGATGGCCTTTCTGCGGAAGTTTACCTGAAATATGGGAGTGTTCTCCTCCCACCACTGCTTCGGGCGCTTCAATAGGCAGCTGACACAGGCAAATTGCCCAATTCCATGCAGGAAGCCATAATAGTGGTGCTCCCCAAAACCAGGAAAAGACAAACTCATCCCAGACTCCTATCGACCCATATCTATGTTGAACACAGATATTAAACTCCTTGCCCGAGTACTGGCCAATAGATTATCTAAATTTATTAGCAAACGTATTCACCGAGACCAATCAGGTTTCATCCCTGCCCGGTCCACAGCAGACAACATAAGACATCTATTTTTAAATCTGCAGATTCCTGCGGATAATCCTGGAGGTAGGACCATCTTAACCTTAGACGCGGAAAAAACATTTGATAGTGTTGAATGGTCCTACCTCCTAGATATCCTGTCTAGGTTTGGCATAGGGGACAGGTATATTAATTGGATTAGAGTCCTTTACTAGGCTCTAAGCGCTAAATTAAGAATAAATAATGCCCTTTCCTCCTCTTTTTCCTTACATAGAGCCACTCGGCGGGGTGTCTGCTGTCGCCGCTGCTGTTTGCGATGGCAGTGGAGCCTCTGGCAATGCTCATTCATAATCACCCATCTATAGTTGGATTCCGCAGAGGCTCCATGGAAGATAAGGTGTCCCTTTATGCGGATGACGCACTACTATATCTGGGTGACACGGGGGATTTGTTAACCACAGTCATGAAACTCATTTCAGACTTCGGCAGTATCTCAAGATTTGCCATCAACTGGTCCAAATTGGTGCTTATGCCACTAGACCCACTTGTGACACCTCTCCCAGACAGGGCAGCACAAATTGCCATAGTGTACTCCTTTAAGTACCTGGGGGTAATGGTGTCTAAGACTGGATTCACACCTGTCCGGTGCGAATTCCAGCCTGTCTGCTGCCGGGAAGGGGCAGAGCCGCCGTTCGGCGGCTCCTGTCCGTTTCCACAGTGCAGCAGCTGCAGGGGGAGAGATGGGGGAGGGGCCACGAGCAGGCGAAATATCCCCATTCAGTGCGGAGTGCATCTCCGTGTTAGATGCGCTCCCACTGAACTCAACGGGCTGGGAATTTGCACCGCATTGCACAAAAAACACACACGTTTTTTGTGCAATGCGGAGTGCGAATGCACCGCACATATGTGAACCGGACACTTTGAAAACAATGTGTTTTCAAGTGTCCTGCGAATTGGATGGGGTTTAAGCCGCATCCAATTTGCATAGGTGTGAACCCAGCCTAAAGATCCAGCAGACTATCTGTCACTTAACTTAGCTCCCCTATTAAATAAACAAAAACTCAAAGGTAATAGCTGGTGTAAACTGCCGCTATCGGTGATAGGTTGTGTAAACCTTATAAAGATGGTGTGGGCCCTGCAGCTATTATATATTTTTCATAATACACCAATTTGGATTTCGAACAAATGGCTTAAACGTATAGATTCCCAATTTCAGGATCTTATATGGAGAAGGGGGCAGGCCCTTATAAGTCTGAATACCCTCCAATATGGTAAGGATCGGGGTGGTCTGGCAGTCCCTCACCCCAAGATGTATTTCCTGGCCTCCCAGCTGCAACAGTTCGAGGGCTGGGGTGCCGAGGATAAGTTGGATCGAGCTGTTCGGTTAGTGTCCTGGACTATTCCAGAGCTCCCGGCCATATCACACTTGGAAATGGACCTCCCAGGCATACCTCACTCTTCACCTATAGGGGACTTGCTTGAAAAACGGTCTATTTCTGGTATGATGGAGTTTACACCACTATTGCACAATCCCAATTTCGCAGAAGTTAATAAGCTACAGGGGTTCTCCTTATGGAAGAAACAGGGGATACAGTTCCTCCATCAACTGTACTCCAATGGCACCTTACAAACTTTTGAACAGTTGCGTAATGAATTCTTGCTCACTAATGGCTAATTTTATCAATACCTCCAGCTTCGGCATGCCTTGCAAGCCCAAGCACAAGTGACACCCCTCTCTACAGTATAAGCTGGAGATGTCCCAAACTGGCAAAATACTGGGCTGAGGTCATTCAAACCATTACTGAAGTAGCTCAACTTCCTATACCATTTACCCCACTGGTGTGCCTGTTGGGAGCTATAGATAAGGAGATGTTCTCTAGAGGCATATACTACATGATCACAAGACAGCTATATCTAGCCAGGAAGTTGATAGCAAGATCATGGATATCGCACTCCTCGCCTACTAAAGCCCAATGGATACATTGCGTCAACAACACCCTCCTTAGAGAACAGCTGGCTTACCGTCACTGCAATGCATCTCAAAAGTTTGATCTTATATGGCAAAAATGGCTATCTAATACCTCAGTAGCCCTGGTACAACTGGTAGGAGACAGATTGCTGATGATGTTAGTCTAACAGGAAATCTTGAGTATGAACTCCTAGGTTTAGGGCACAGTATGTTTGACACATATGAGCAAAAAGGATTTAGGTACCCTAGTAAGCCCGATAATTAACCTAGGTAGTCTACAAGGTTTATCCACCTTATAATACTTTATGGAAAACGAGGGAACAAGCACAGATTGGAAGTCATGTATTATTTTCTTTTATCTTTTCTCATTCATTAAATGCTGCCATTCTTGAGATGTATTACAATGACTATACCTATTTGATGCATATTACTTTTCTATTCTGGACAAATCAATTGTAATGCTGTACATTTTACAATGGATACTGTAATAAGTGCATGTGCATTCTTGTCTGACGGTAATAAAATATTGTTTTGATTTAAAAAAAAAACAATGTATTTGTAAAATTGCTGCGTAAATTCGCTGCGCTATATAAATAAAATAAATAAAATATAATAAATAAACTCCGTGCCAAAATTAAAAAAATAAAGGGCCTGGTTTGGATTATGGCGAGACCCCCACACTAATTTTTGTGATTTATGATCTATATTGCTGGGAGCCGGCAATACATTACAGCCGTGAGCGATTGTGAATGACAATTTTTCCTTTACAAATGTAATTTTGCGGTGGCACTGTTCCAAACATCAAACTGATGCGCCACTTTACAGGCAGACTAAGGGGACCCCCCCCCCCAGGCACAATATTTAAAGGAATATTTAAAAAAAAATTCACTTTATTCATTATTAAAATCACTGCTCCTGAAAAAAATTATCTTTTTTAAAACTTTTTTTGGCATAGATACATGTCCCCTAGGGTCCCCATACACTTTTTATGGCAATAAAAGGGCATATAAGCCTTTAAAATTAGCACTTTTGATTTTTCCTGTTTGAGTCCTATTGATTTTAATAGGGTTCACGTATTCGAACAAACTTATTACCCGTTCGCGGTGTTCTGGTGCGAACCGAACCGGGGTGTTCGGCTCATCCCTAGTCCTCTTCACATGTTAAATACTTGGGTACACTTATTCCAGCTATTTTGAAACCTATTGTCACAAACCTGTTGGTGGAGTCTGTCTTGTGCAGGGAACAACCGCTCTTGCGCACCCGATTCAAGGACCCCTGGTAGAGTAGACAGAGATCCAAGAGTGCGGGATGGCACGAGGGTTGGATGGTCACTGATGATGTTTGTGATGCTCCAGAAGGTCGTGCAGATAGACGGGTGGTCGTACAGGCTGGGTCGGCAACAGGCTGGCAGAACGGTACAAAAGGATCAGGCAAGCGGGTAGTCAAGTTCAAGCAAGGTTCGTTAATGGGCGGGCAGCAGAAGTACAAGGGAGCAGACAATCGGATGGTTGTGGAAAGCCGGGGTCGGTGCAGGCAGCGGAACAGCAGGTCAGGACAAGCCGGATCAACAGGAAACAGAACAAACTTCAGGAACAGGTAGTAGGAGCTGGGGCTTACAGGTCACGGATGCTGTAGAACGAGCGGCACTTGTTGCTGGACTCTCCAGGTTTAAATAGCCCCATTTGGCGCCATTTCCGGCACGTGCGCGCGCACAGTCACGCACGGGCGCGTGCGAACGCGCACAGGCGTGCGCACCACCGCGGAAACACCAGAATATATTAGCAGAAATGTTCCTTTCCTAACATTGCCCCCCCAAGGGGCAGCCTCCGGATGCCTTACCGGGTGTCGCCACCCTGGCGATTTCTTTTGAAGGCCTGGATCAGTCCAGGGGCGTGGATGTTTTTCTCAGGTTCCCAGGAATTCTCTTCTGGGCCAAACCCTTTCCACTTAATTAAATACTGGGTCCCCCCAGCTCTCCGGCGACAGTTCAAGATGGCTTCCACCTCAAACTCCTCCTCTCTGTTAACCAGGATGGGGTCTGGTGGGCCCACCTTCTGACCCGAGAAAGAGTCCAGAACCATGGGCTTCAGCAGAGACACGAGAAAAACCGGGTGGATCCGCAGGGAAGGAGGGAGATCCAGCTCAAATGCCACCCGGTTTATCCTCCTCTTAACTGGGAACGGTCCCAGAAATCTTGGACCCAACTTCTTCGAGGGGCAGGCTAGTTTTAAGTTTTTGGTGGATAGCCAGACACGGTCGCCTGGTTGGAGCTCCAGCTCCCCCCGCCTTCTCTTATCATAGGCCTCTTTGTTCAACTCCCGAGACCTAGAAAGAGTTTCCTGTAAGAGTTTACAGTTCGTTTGGAGGAAGCTGGTGATATCCTGTGCTGCTGGGACGGTACCTTTCGGGTTTAGGTCAGGCAGAAATGTGGGATGAAATCCGTAGTTGGCCCAGAATGGGGACTGCTGGGTGGCCGAGTGAATGGTGTTGTTGTAGGCAAATTCGGCCACCGGCAGCAGTGCAACCCAATCATTCTGAGTGAATGACGAAAAGCAACCCAAATATTGCTCAAGAGTCTGATTTGTCCTCTCAGTCTGGCCGTTTGTCTGCGGGTGGTAGGCGGAAGAAAAAGCTAGCTCTATCTCCAATCCTGCACATAGCGCTCTCCAAAACCTGGACGTGAATTGGACCCCCCGGTCAGACAGGATATTGCTGGGCACTCCATGAAGTCGGATGACCTCTTTTATGAACGTGTTGGCCGTTTCGGCCGCAGAGGGGGTCCCTTTCATGGGAATGAAGTGCGCCATTTTTGTCATACGATCTACTACTACAAAGATGGAAGTAAAG
>BLSH010178646.1:146582-169853 GCA_018402905.1 Glandirana rugosa
TTCCAAACGTAACACGAATACAAAACACCCACAGCCCCTGTCGGGGTGTGACATATCTCTCCTTGCCGTTCCAAAACAAAAGACCTCAAAAAAAATACACAAAACTCAAACGTTTGGTTATAATTAATTGGACCGTTCGATTTTGTGTTTGGAAGGGAAATTGGAGGGGGAGGGGATTTGTGCTAGTAGGGATGATTAGGGGGATTTGTGCTGGGGGAGGATTGTGGAACTTGTGGAGGGGGCGGGGGACTGCTGGGGGGTGGAAACTTTGAGGGATAGAGGATTTCTGCTAGAATTTTTTTCAGTTATATGCATATGCAACATTTTGCACATTGGACCATTTTATGTTAAAGAGGAATTCCCCTTTAATTAAGGCAGATAACTGCATATGCATTTGTGGGAGATTAGCTTGTGGGGTTCACCCTTCAGAGGAAAAGACTCAGCATGTAGGTCAGTTTCTTTAAAGTCTGGCAGCTTGCCAGGTTAATTAATATTGGTTTGCAAACTCAAAACACATAAAAAAAACTCCAGAAAACAAAACCTTGCCGTTCCTCTCTATACAGTGTGGGGCTGTCCCCGACACCCACAAAACATAAGCACAATGCAAACCTTGCTTTTTGAGACCAAATTAGCAGACAGAGCTCACACAGCTTTCTCCCTCTGAGATCCAGGGTTGAGCTCTCCTCTGTTCTCTTCCTGGTCATTAAATGCAGATGGAGAGGGGTTTGAGTGGACCAGAAAGTCCGGGCCGGAACCAGCTCTGCCACGGTGGCCAGCAATACCCGTGTCGGACCCCTGGCAGTCGCCTCAAAATGATGGCATGCGAGGCGATAAGTATAGCCTGTCCATTGTGGTGCCTCGCATAATGTCACATATCCCCCACCTCTGCTCAAACCCCTCAGGCAGAGCAACTGTCCCGACCATTCAATGGGCCCGGGAAAGACCATCTGCGTTATTTTGGAGCCTTCCAGCCCGGTGTTCCACTGAGAACGTAAACGACTGTAGGGCCAGGAACCACCTAGTCACCCAGCTATTTTTCTTCCGGTTGTTACACATCCACTTAAGGGGGGCATGGTCGGTGACTAGCCTGAATGACCTTCCCAGCAGGTAGTATTTTAGGGCCTCTAAGGCCCACTTGATAGCCAGGCACTCCTTCAGCACAAATAATTCCTTTCATGTCTATTAAGCTTCTTGCTTAAGTAAACGACCAGGTGCCCCTCACCATCTCTGATCTGGAACAGAGGCGTCAGTTTGAACGACAAACTCCTTCGTGAAATCTGGGGTCATGAGCACCGGCTGTACACATAGGGCTTGCTTCAATTTCTGTAAGGCCTTCTCAGCTTTGGGATTCCACTTAACCATCCCTGAACTTCTACCCTTTGCTAGATCGTCAGATGGCAATGGTGGCTTGTTCACCGGTTGTGGCCACATTTGAATGGCCTCAATCTTATTGGTCTGGGGCTTAATCAGACCCACCAAAAACATACCCAAGGTATTTGGCCTCCTCTAGACCTATAGCACACTTTTTCAGGTTGGCTGTTAACCCTGCTACCCTCAGCGAATCTACCACTACCTGCACCCGGGGCAGATGGGATTCCCAATTTGGGCTGTGGATGACGACATCATCCAGATAGGCCGCTGCATAGGACCGATGCGGCCTCAAAGTTTTGTCCATCATTCTCTGAAAGGATGCAGGGGTCCCATGCAGACCAAATGGCATTCGCTTGTATTGGAAGGACCCCTCGGGGGTAGAGAAGGCCGTTTTCTCCTGTCAGGAAGGCCGTCTGCTTGATCCCCCTCAGGAGAGGCATACCTGAAAACCTCTTCTTCCTTGGTGCCGTTGTCATGCGTGTGCGCGCGTGTGTGCGAGTGTGTTCTGGCACCAGAACAGCCATTTAAGCCTTTGCTAATGTTCAGAGCGGGTGCTGTCTGATCTACAGCATTACCCATGTCTATCTGTTGCCTGATCTGTTACCGGCCCGGCTTGTCCAGACCTTCCTGTTTTCTGCCTGCACCCGATCCCGGCTTGTCCCAACCACTCTTCTGCCTACTCCTCTATACCTCGCTGCCAGCTCGTTGCCAACCCTGCCTGCACCTGACTCTTCTCCAGTGTCTGTGGCCATCCAGACCTCTGCAGCTTCCAGCTCCGCAAGTCTTCTCCAGCTTCTTCCGAATTGCTACTTCCTGGCTGCACCTCTAGGCCCGCAGGTCATCTCCTTCTCCAGCCATCCTGCAGACCTCCAGCTGGTGGACATTACCAGACTACCACAGGACCTCACACAGGCCATCAGGTCCCTACAGGGCGAACATGTCCGCCTCGAGGAACAAGTCCTGACCTCCCCTCTGGTCTCTACAGCCACAACCAGTTTGGATCCTGCCACAACGCTGCCTGCTCCAGAGCCACGGGTACCTACCCCTGAAAGATTTTCCGGAGATCGGACCAAGTATAGAGCCTTCCGCAATGCCTGCCAACTCTATTTTTCAGCCACTACCAAGGTGGGGTTTATTATATCCTTGATACGGGACCTACCCCAGGCCTGGGCCCATCACCTGTTGGAAACCAGAGACGCCCGGCTGGGATACTCTATCCTCCTTCTTTCAGGCCATGTCGCAACTATATGACGACTCGCAACGGTCCGCTACAGCCGAATCCGCTCTCCATTCCCTCCGGCAAGACGCCAGAGCCATCAAAGATTATGTCTCTGACTTCAGGCGCTGGAGCGCAGATACCAGCTGGAACCACGGCACCAGTTCCGGCTGGGCCTGTCAAAGGACCTTAAGGATGAACTAGCTCGGGTAGGAGTCCCAAGTTCCTTGGAAGACCTCATCCAGCTGTCCATACAGATGGATCGCTGTCTGCGTGAATGCTGGAGGGAGAAGCCGGCACCGCACAAGGCCGCTGCTCAGTCTCCCATTTCCCCTGAAGAGCGTGCACGCCAGCTCCAAGGCAATCTCTGCCTCTACTGTGGGGAAGCAGGCCATTACGTGCAGGAGTGCCCTGCCAAACACCCAAAAGGGGCAGACACTACTGACGACCAAACCGGCTCACCTAGCCCTTCCCGTCTCCTTCCGACTGCCCGGAAGGATAGTTTCTGTCACGGCTATTGTGGACTCAGGGGCCTGCAGCTGCTTCATCGGCCTGGACTTTGCAGCCAAACATGGAATTCCTCTCCAACTCAAGGAACAAAGATTCTCTGCGTTCTTAGCCGATGGGTCCCGTGTCAAGTCAGGACTAGTATCTAAGGAGACCCCACCTTTGCTGGCCACCACTCTCTCCGAACACAGCGAGCTGCTATGGCTGGACGCAATTGCTTCCCCCCTGTTCCCAGTAATTCTAGGCCTGCCATGGCTCCAAGCCCACGACCCCTAGATCACTTGGAGTTTCGGATTAATCCAGTTCCAGTCCTCATATTGGCGGGAACACTGCCTCCCTACACCCGTCCTGCCTCCCCCAACCTTGATGTGTCTTGACTCTGACCATGACTCCCGTCAGAAAGTGCCCCAAGCCTATAACGAATTTCTGGACGTTTTTAGCAAGCAAGGGGCGGACACGTTCCCTCCACACCGCTCCTATGACTGCCCAATTGAGCTTCTTCCTGGGGCAGAAATTCCATTCGGACGGATCTTTACGTTGTCCTAGAAGGGGTTAAGGGCCCTGAAGGACTATATCGACAAGAACCTGCAGAAGGGGTTCATTCTCCCATCTACTTCTCCAGCCGGTGCGGGAATCTTCTTTGTAGATAAGAAAGATCACACGCTCCGGCCGTGTATTGACTACCGGGACCTGAATAAGGTTACGGTGAAGAACTGCTACCCCCTTCCCTTAGTGCCAGAACTTTTTCAGCGCCTACGCTCTGCCACCATCTTCACAAAGCTGCATTTAAGAGGGGCATACAACCTCATTCGCATCCGGGAGGGGGACGAGTGGAAAACTACGCTCCGCACCCAATTTAGGCATTATGAATATTTTGTCATGCCCTTCGGATTGTGCAATGCCCCGGCCACTTTCCAGTTCTTCATCAATGATATCCTCAGGGACTTTCTAGACATCTTTGTGATAGCTTATCTGGATGACATCCTTATTTTTTCCTCCTCACTTGAAATCCATCGGGAGAATGTCAAGAAGGTTCTCTGTCGCCTCCGCCAGCACAAACTCTATGCCAAACCCGAGAAGTGTGAATTTGAGCGTCAGAGTATACAGTTTCTGGGACTGATCATTTCCCCGGGAGGCACTGAGATGGATCCACAAAAAGTGTCGGCCATCCTGTCTTGGCCTGCACCTACCGATAAAAAGGGGGTCCAGGGGGGCGTGGCTTGCAGGGACGAGCGGCGGACGTCTTTCGGAGAAGCTCCGGGCACACAGAACTCCTCCAAAGCAATCTGACAAGAAAAAGAAGAGGTGAGATCAGATATCACACCTGAAAGATCCCCCCTATTACAACCCACACCCCGATACCTTTATTGTGACTGAACTCCCCAAGAATCGGGAGATACACACCCGGCCTGACCGCTCCACGCCACACCACAAGGCCCAAGCCACCCAAAACACCGGCCTGAATTTTATAGGCATCCGCACGCAGCCCACTATATTGAAGGCTAAATACAGCGGCCGCACAGCGGGTCCATCTATCACACTGATCAAGCGGGACATTGCTGGCAGGAACGCGGCACACGAGGCCTGGGAAGCCTGATACCGATTCCATCAGGCCTCCGCTCCCCTAGCACCGCACACAAAGGGTTAAGCGAAAGTTATTACTATACCCTAAAGGAACAGGGACTATTATTCTAGCGCCAATACCTTAATCCACCAGAGGTAATACATAGGGGAGACTATAAAGCAGATATATCGACAGGCCCCTCACCACCTTCACAGGCGGCCATCTTGGTACACCCAGATTACAGAACAGAGACTACAGCCATAATGAAACACTGCTAAAATAGCACAGAGAATCACCACATTGTCCCATAACGCAGCAAGATGGGCAAACCCCAGAAGACTGGCTCACAATCAGGATCACAAACCAGATGCCAACGATCACTAACAGGTTCCACATGTCCGGATATAGCAGACATATTCAAAAACCAATCCCAGAAAAATAGAAACATGGCAGGATCAAAGACCCACCAAGTACAAGAATACACAGATGAAGAGGACTTTGATGATGAATCACTGGCAGCCTCTGATATCCCTGCAGGAAATAACACAAATCTTGATCACCCTTTAACCTACGGAGACATGACTGAAATTGCTGCAGATATCAAGAAATCATTCTCTTCTGCACTGACAGATCTCAAAACAGAAATTCAGACTCTAACCGAACAAATGTCTTTCTTTGAAAAAAGTGTCTCACAAAGGGACAAAGCAATAAAAAGATTGGACAAAATAGCTTATTCGCACTCCCAACATCTAATAACCTTAAACAGACAAATGGAAGACCTGGATAACAGAGGAAGAAGAAAGAATATAAGAGTCAGAGGTATTCCTGAAACAATAAATACGGAAGAAATTAAACCGGTCCTGACCTCCATCTTCAATAACTTGCTGGAAAGACTAATCGACTCAACAATCGAATTTGAAAGGGCGCATAGAGCACTCAGACCTAAAGGCCCTGACACAGCACCACCCAGAGACATCATCTGCTGCCTCAACAATTTTCCCTTGAAAGAAGAAATCCTGATGAAAGCAAGACAAAACGACCAAATCTTGTTTAATGGAGCGATTATACTACTCTTTCAGGACCTGTCACCTATCACCCTGAAAAACAGGAGAGCCGTTAAACCCATGCTGGAAATCTTAAAAGAGAAGAAGATACCATACAGATGGAAATTCCCCTTTGCAGTACAGATTACAGTAGACGGTAAGCAGATTCTACTCCGCACACCAGAAGACATACCCAATTTCTGCGAAGCAATAGAAAATGAAATAATCGACCTTCCAGAATGGTATCAGGAATTTCGAGACCCTATACCACACGCTTCACTGGCAGCATCTACAGTTTCCACTCCACACAAATCCCCGTTCAAAAAAGGAAAGAAACAAAAACAGTACGAGAGCCAGAACATGGATACACCAGCATCCAAGACCCCAAGAACAAGAGACAACCGTCTCTGAAAAGGATCCTGATCCAGAATTTATTCTATTAACAAAAACCTCAAAATAACATGAGTCCAGAAACACACTGAACTCTACAGATCTGATCTAAAAGCAGCTCCTCAACAACCTTACAGAGAAACAACTACAGACAACACAGAAAAGAACAAAGGGTGACATACCCGAAACTAGACCCATGTAAAAGAAATGGGAGGGAAGAGAAGGAAGGAAGATATGGAAAAAAAGGAGAAAAGAAAAAAAGAGAAAGAAAACAACCCCCCTGACGCATCACACCAAAGAATCTCAAAAGACTGGGAGATAAGACAAGATAAACATAATATGACTGCACTTACAGTCTCAAACACAGAGACCTGTTTAGAATAAGAACAATTTATCGGTCTATACACTCTTAAGATAAAAGACAGAATGTAACTCTTTTCCTAATGTTGGCTCTGTTTTCTTTTGCCCTTTTGTCTGTTGAAAAGAGACTACTCCAGATTCTGTCTTCACCCGAAGTCTAAAACACAAGCTTCATCTGACACTGCAGGACAGAATCAGAGGAAGCAAAAACTGAGTGAAATCTATAATCCGAAACATAATTCAACCCTACCAACATATCTAATAAGAGACTCAATCCGAAACACAAGGAAGAAAAGAAAGAAAAGACCGAACTGAACAATTATTGTTACACCGAAAGGTATTTGGGACACAACAAACACGTGCACTAACCAAAACCTGAAACATGTTTTTCTACAAAGTCTCGATGCTGCTCAAAAAGACTGAGAGAGTGGGGAGAAGAAGGGACTTTGACCATCATTTCTCTCAGCCTTAAGCTAGCACTAAAGTTAACAGAAAAAAATGTATACTCCCCTATAATGGAGGAAATTGTTTATGCAATTTACTTAGGAGGCTGAGTATCAGCTCAATTTTACTTTATATCGCATCCACCTCTGCACCTGATTTACAAGAGATAACAAATGCCATCAAATTAACAAGAGAATATTATAATGATAATTAAAAATTGTCTACCTGCTTTATCAAATTATTGTTCATACTAAGATATTGATATGATCTGCAGAGTTGGATGGGATACACACCCATTCTTCCTAGTCTGGGCACTTCTATTTACATGGTTGTAACAAAAGTTTATATCTCCTGCTATGTGGGGGACGGGAGGCGGGGGGCGCCTTAACTTAGTTTTTTTTTTTTTCTTTGGCGCTTCCCCCCCTCGGGTCCCACCTCACGGCTCCTATATATAAAACTTACACGTTCACCATAGTTATTTGATCACCAATAGATGAAGAGCATTGGATGATACCAGAACGATGTTTTTGTTGTCCAATTCTCTTTACGATTTTGTTGTCTTATATAGATTTGTAGAAATCACATCTTGTTATAAGCCTACTAATTACCACTTAAACAACATCATATGGGATAAGTGGTGATTCACCAATGTACAAACAATTTACTAAAACTTCACCATCCCACACGACACAACGATAATTACATAAGAACCTCCGCCATAAAACCCACTTCCACAACCCCCAATAGAAAATTCCACAACTTTAATAGAAAGAAACCTCTCTGAATAACACCCGAAGTCTAAAACACAAGCTTCATCTGACACTGCAGGACAGAATCAGAGGAAGCAAAAACTGAGTGAAATCTATAATCCGAAACATAATTCAACCCTACCAACATATCTAATAAGAGACTCAACCACAACATTACACAGTATACATTATTACCATGGCATACTCAAACCTGGGTAACAATCCTACGGTCATTTCACATAATGTAAATGGACTTAGTACTCCAGAAAAAAGGCAAAAAATACTTAGGGAACTCAAAAAGCTTAAACCACAGATAGTATACCTTCAAGAAACACATTTTAAAGGTTCACAAATCCCTAATCTAACAGATAACTTCTTTAATAAAGCTTACCACTCGACCAATCCACATGCCAAAACCAAAGGGGTATCAATCCTAATAAGCAAACACTCATCATTTATAACAGAAAAAACCCTTTCAGACCCAGAGGGTAGATATTTATTCCTAAAGGGCACACCAGCAGGTACACCTACCACCCTGGCGAATGTATATTTCCCAAACAAAGCACATGTCTCCTTCTGTCAATCAATGATAGATGAACTCAAAAGCTTTGCCGAGGGATGCATAGTTCTCGGGGGGGGACTTTAATATTCCTTTGAATCCCCAACTGGACACATCATCAGGCAAAACTAGCATTACATATAGGATCTTGAAAAAAATCAAATTGCTTCTCTATTCTCTAACTTTGACAGATACCTGGAGACTTATAAATCCAAAAGATAAAGACTTTACATTCTTTTCAAACCCTCATAAAAGATACACGAGGATCGATTACATATTCATCACACAAAGGGATATCCCAGATCTCCAAAATGCGGAAATTGGTAATATACTCCTTTCGGACCATGCACCAATTTCAATCCAATTAAAACCCAAATCCATAGAACCGAGAACCTTCAATTGGAGATTAAACCCAGCATTAATCATAGACCATGAGATCCAAACACACAGACAAGACATCTCCACATACTTTCAAATTAACGACCCTAAAGACACCTCATATCTGACAGTATGGGAGGCGCATAAATGCGTCATCAGAGGCACCCTCATCAAATGGGGAGCAAAAAGAAAAAGAGAAAAAGAATCCCTAATCAACAACCTAATCACAAAAATAACCCAATTAGAAAACACCCACAAACAGTCCATATCGATCAAGAATGAACAGGAACTTCTTGAAACCAGGAAAGAACTCCAATCCCTTATAGATAAAAGAACCAAAAGAGCCCTATTCCTCAAAAAAAAACATATATTACGAACATGGAGACAAAGGCAGCAAATATCTAGCAAGAGCCTTGAAAGACACTAAAATTGCAAACAACATACGTTGTATACATGACAAAAAAGGCACAGAAATCATGGACACAACAAAAATAGCAAAGATCTTCCAAGATTACTATACCGAATTATATAACATACCTCCACAAAAAGATATTAACGAAAACCCAGACCCAAGAGAAAAAATAATCCAAGAATTTTTACTTAATAGTAAACTACCCAAACTATCCCAGACAGACATCAAAAAATTGGAGGAAGATATTACAACAACAGAAATATCAAATACTATCAAGAATCTCAAAAACGGTAAAAGCCCTGGACCCAACGGCCTCACCTCAATATACTATAAAACTTTTGAACCCATACTCACCAGACCTCTAACTGATGCCCTTAGTTCCCTAAATAAAGGGGCTAAACCTTCTAAAGATTTTTTAACAGCACAAATAACGGTCCTACCGAAACCAGACAAAGACCACAATAAATGCCAAAATTACAGACCGATATCACTTCTAAATGTGGATCTTAAACTTTTGGCTGGGATCATAGCTGGTAGGTTGAGACCACTACTGGATAAAATCATCGGCCCAGAACAGGTTGGCTTTATGCCAGGACGGGAAGCTAAAGATAACATCATCAAAGCAATAAATTTAATTCACAGACTGCGAGATAATAAATCAGAAGGCCTTCTCCTGTCAACAGATGCGGAGAAGGCCTTTGATAGAGTAGCATTGGACTACATGTTCAACACATGTGCATATATTGGTTTAGGTAACAAAATGATGCTGTGGATCAAATCTCTTTATGACAACCCAACAGCAAAAATAAAAATCAACAACTTCCTCTCTGATCCCATCCACATAAAAAACGGTACTAGACAGGGATGCCCACTCTCCCCATTATTATTCATAATAACCCTTGAACCCCTAATAAGAACCATCAATATAAACTCCAATATACACGGCTTTAAATTTGACAAAAGAGAATTTATACTAGCAGCATACGCAGATGACCTGTTGTTCTTTGTCTCCCAGCCACATATTTCAATACCTAACCTGAACAAGATACTACAACGATTTAAATTCATTTCCAACTTCAAAATAAATAGCAGCAAGTCTGAAGCCATGAACATAACACTATCAACAATTACAGAACAAAATACTAAACGCAACTGTCCATATAAATGGGAAAACACGAGCCTCAAATACTTAGGAATAAAACTGACACCTGACTTGAAAGACCTTTACCTTCACAATTTTCTTCCCCTTCTCAAAAAAATTGAAACAGATCTCAAAGCCTGGAATATAAAACAGTTCTCATGGTTCGGTAGGGCCTCTATACTAAAAATGACGGTCCTACCCAGACTTTTATATCTCTTTCATGCAGTTCCCATCGATATCCCCAACGATTTTTTCAAAAGATTAACAAAAGCCACGAGGAACTTTATCTGGGCTCATAAGAAACCTCGCATTCAACTAAAACAATTAAACTACCTCAAACACAAAGGAGGTATGGGAATACCAGATCTTAAAAAATATTACTATGCAACACACATCACTAGACTTATCGATTGGCACTGCCATGCCAATAACAAAGATTGGGTTAAACTAGAACAAATAACTCCAGATGTATTCACTAAATTCCTGCCGTGGGTCCCTCCACAACACTATCCCAAGAAAATCAGACTACACCCCTTAATCTATACCACAATAAAAATATGCCAAAAAATGGCCAAAACATACAATCTTTCATCGACCACTAGTCCCCTAACACCGATTGCAGGTAACCCTGAATTTCCTCCGGGAATTGACTATATAAGTCGGCTCCACACCAACAACCTTAAACCCTTATTGGCCATAGATTGTATTGACAAAAATAACATCTTACCATTCCCCAACCTCAACAAAACCTTAACAAACCACAATCTAAACTATTGGACATACATTCAGATCTGTGACTTCATCCAGAACAACAAACATAAAAACCTAATGACAAGGTCTCTCACAACACTAGAAAAAATTTGCTTAGACCAAACACCAATTAGAGGAGCCACTTCCCTGGCATACAAGTGGATCTCCGGACCCAGCTCCGAATCTACCGATAAGTATAAACACATATGGGAAAAAGACTTAAATATACAAATCACAGAAGAACAATGGGAGAAGGCATGTATATTTAATCATAAATGTTCGCTAAGCTCCCACATGCAAGAAACCTCTTATAAGATCTATTCCCAGTGGTACATTACACCAGTAAAATCTAAGAAATGGTTTCCTAATGAGTCGGACAGGTGCTGGAGATGCCATAAAGATACAGGGACGTTCATCCACATCTGGTGGTCTTGTAGCAAAATACAAAAGTTCTGGAATGAGGTCACGGGCTGGATCAAATCCATCACAGGTACAAAATTAAAGCTAAACGCACCATTATGCTTGATAAACATCACTAACCTCTCGTTCAGAAGGTACAAACGGTCACTATTGAGACACATGATCAATGCAGCTAAAGCATTAATCCCCCTTAACTGGAGATCCACAAGAACACCCTCCATCAAAGATTGGCTAAATAAGGTAAACAAAATATACGATATGGAAGAACTGATAGCTATCAAAAGAGAAAACTCCATCCATTTCAATAAAATCTGGAACCCCTGGTTCACATTTAAATTTTCAGACGAATACAAAACCCTAATAAACATAAACTGAAAACCTAACATTCACAGACTTAATGAAATCACAAATTACGAAGTTCTCTAGAAATGACTGACTATTTCATAACAACTGTATATTCTGTGTAAGAACCCCCCAGGATTCTCTGATAATCTATACAGGTAAACACTATGATAATACCTACCAACAAACCTAATAGGATTGACTTATCCACACTGAAATTCTGTTTATTTACTAATTGTAGACCTGATATACTTTGTATATTGAATTAATTTGATTTGTTAACAACGCCAGATAATTACATTGCCGAATAATATTTTATTCTTGTTTATGTTAACATCTTTTTCTTGAATAAACACTATTGAAACAAAAAAAAAAAAAGGGGGTCCAGTGGTTCGTTGGATTCTCTAATTTTTATTGTAAATTCATCTGGAACTTCTCAGCCATCATCTCACCCATCACCCAGCTCACCAACCAAGGGGTCCAGTTCCACTGGTCCCTGGAAGCTAAAACTGCCTTTGCAGCCCTTAAGGAACTTTTCACGTCAGCCCCCGTACTGTGCCACCCAGATCCAGCTCTTCCCTACATTCTGGAGGTGGACGTGTCAGAGAGTGCTGTCGGGTCGGTCCTCTTCCAACGTTCTGGCCTCAAGAGTTCAGTCCATCCAGTGGCCTTCTTCTCACGAAAACTTGCCCGGCTTAAAGGAACTATGACGTGGGAGATCGGGAACTCCTGGCCATTAAGGCCGCTTTGGAAGAATGGAGATACCTGCTGGAACCAATACTGATGTACATGGATCACTAGAATCTCGAGTACCTCAAGTCTGCCAAACGCCTCAGACCCCGCCAGGCCTGATGGGCATTATTTTTCTCGAGATTCTTGTTCCATATAACAGGATCTAAAAATGTAAAGCCTGATGCGTTATCACGCATGTTTGAGGATCCTAAGGAGTCGACGACACCCAATACCATCCTGCCAGCTGGGAATTTCCTGCTTCTCCAAACTGACCTTTTGTTGCAGCTGAAGCAGGCCTCTATAGGAACTCCCGGCTCCATCAGAAACACCTTGCAGGTCAGAGAGGGTCTTTTGTGGAGAGGGAACCAAATCTTTGTCCCAAAAGAGGTCCGAGTAACCATCCTAGGTCTATGTCATGATCATCCCTTGGCAGGACACTTCATGATCCACAAGACCCTAGAACTGGTGCAGCACACCTTCTGGTGGCCCGACCTGGAAAAGGACTGTAAGGAGTACATTAACTCCTGCTCCATCTGCACTCGAAACAAGGTTCCCCGAAACAAGGCCTGGGGCTTGCTTCGACCTCTGCCAGTACCAGCCCGACCTTGGGCCATGATCTCTATGGACTTTGTAGTGGAGCTGCCTCCCTCTGAGGGCTACATGGCCATCTTCATGGTGGTCGATCGGCTGACAAAGATGGCCCATTTTTTGCCCTTAAAGGGAACACCCTCTGCTCCAGAGACTGCCTGGTGTTCATTAAGGAGATTGTCTGGTTCCATGGTGTTCCCATAGACATTTTTTCCGACCGGGGGGGTGCAATTCACCTCAAAATTCCGGAAAGCCCTGTGTGGGATCCTGAAAATAAAAGTGTCTGTATCATCGGCCTACCATGCCCAGTCCAATGGGCAAACGGAGCGGACAAACCAAACTCTAGAGCAATACCTCCGTTGCTTTTCATCATTTGTCCAAGACGACTGGGTGTCCCTTCTGCCGATGGCACAATTTGCTTATAACAACTCTTACCATTCCGCCACCAAGCAATCTCCTTTCTTTGCGAACTTTGGTTTTCACCCCACTTTCCTGCCAGACTTAATCCCTGAGTCCTCCGTGCCTGCTGTCAAAAGCACCCTGAACTTCTTTGCCCGCAACAACAAACTGCTGCAGGAGGCTATGTGCAAGGCACAAGAAGACAGCAAAAGAATCTTTGATAGAAAAAGGAGGGGGGAACTAATTTTACAAGCAGGAGACCGAGTATGGCTGGCTACAACCAACCTGAAGCTGGTATGCCCATCAAGGAAGCTGGGGCCAAATATGTGGGACCATCCCCTGTCAAAAGGAGAGTTAATGATGCTTCCTACGAGCTGTCTCTGCCCGAAAGCTTTAAAATTCATCCAGTATTCCACGTTTCCTTATTGAAGCCTGTGGTGCCAGACTCTTTTCCCGATCGCGAGACAGATCCACCTGCACCTATAATGGTTAATGGGGATGAAGAATTTGAGGTGGAGGCTGTACTGGACAGTAGAAGAAAAAAGGAGAAAATACAGTACCTGATTAAATAGAAGGGCTATGGACCCGAGGAAAATAACTGGGAGCCCGAACAAAGCCTACATGCCTTGGATCTGGTAAATGCCTTTCTTCTCAGCCACCTGCAAAGAAGAACCCAACTGGGCAGCCGGAGGCTGCCCATAAGGGGGGGCAATGTCAAGAAGGCCGTCTGCTTGATCCCCCTCAGGAGAGGCATACCTGAAAACTTCTTCTTCCTTGGTGCCGTTGGCGCGCGTTTGCGTTCTGGCGCCAGAACAGTCATTTAAGCCTTGCTAATGCTCAGAGTGGGTGCTGTCTGATCTACAGTGTTACACGTGTCAATCTGTTGCCTGATATCTGTTCCTGATCTGTTACCGACCCGGCTTGTCCAGACCTTCCTGCTTTCTGCCTGCACCCGATCCCGGCTTGTCCTGACCACTCTTCTGCCTGCTCCTCTGTACCTCGCTGTCAGCTCGTTGCCAACCCTGCCTGCACCTGACTCTTCTCCAGTGTCTGTGGCCATCCAGACCTCTGCAGCTTCCAGCTCCACAAGTCTTCTCCAGCTTCTTCCAAATTTCTACTTCCTGGCTGCACCTCTAGGCCCGCAGGTCATCTCCATCTCCAGCCATCCTGCGGACCTCCAGCTGGTGGACATTACCGGACTACCACAGGCACTCATACCTCCCCGTGCTCCTGCGGCCGCTGCCCCACTCCCAGCGGTCCCTCGAATCGGGGTCATAGGAGAGGCCATCCCCTGCTGTCAGACTCACTACCTGGTACGTAACATCTCTTTTGCTGATTCCGTTAGGGGGATCTGCCAGTATCCTTTAGTTAGGTCTAGGGCTGATATGTACCGAGCCACTCCCAACCTATCCAAAAATTTGTCAACCCACGGCATCAGGTGTGCATCAAACTTAGACACTTCATTCAGCTTCCTAAAATCATTACAGAACCGGATAGTGCCATTGGGCTTTGGGACCAGCACTATACGGCTCGACCAGGTGCTGTGGTCTAGCCACCGCCTCTCCTCTAGCCTCAGGTATTCGGTAGGTTTTACATTTAGACAGACCCCGGGATCCGTGATTATGTCATGTTGTAGCACAGTGGTCAGTCCGGGTAGGGAAGAGAAAAAGTCTCTATTTTTACTTACAAATTCCTTAACATCGTTTTGTTGCATCAGTGACAAGGACTCGGTTATGGGGATATCCGGGGTTAGGGGTAACCTGTCCTTTTGGGGCATGGGCACTGCCAATAAACTCTCCCTGTCCTTCCATGGTTTTAGGAGATTAACATGGTTTCCTTTTCTCAGGCTGGTAAACTTTGTAGTTTACTTCCCCTTCCTTTCCCTAATCTCAAAGGGACCCTGCCACTTTGCCAGATATTTACTTCTGAACATGGGGACTAGCACCAGCACTCTGTCCCTGGGGTTGAAGGTTCGGGTTTTGGCACCCCGATTGTAAACCCTTCTCTGGGCCTTCTGGGCTTGCTCCATATGCCCTTGTACAAGGGGCAGAACAGCTGCGATTCGATCCTGCATCAAAGAGACGTGCTTTATGATGCTTCTATATGGGGTGGCCTCTCCCTCCCACGTCTCCTTTGCAACATATAGCAGCCCCCTGAGATGTCTACCATACAAGAGTTCAAAGGGGGAATACCCAATAGATGCCTGTGGAACCTCCTGTATGGCACACATGAGGTACGGTAGCAAAAAATCCCAATTTCGCCCATCTTTATCCACCACCTTTTTTAGCATACTCTTGAGGGTCTTTTTAAACCTTTCCAACAGACCATCAGTTTGGGGGTGGTAAACAGAGGTACGGAGATGGGAGATTTTGTACAATTTACACAATTCTCTGGTCACTCTGGACATGAACAGGGTACCCTGATCCGTCAAGATTTCTTTAGGGATTCCCACCTGACTAAACACCTAGGCCAGTTCCTTGGCGATAGTCTTAGCGGAGGTATTCCGCAAGGGTATGGCCTCAGGATAGCATGTCCCATAGTCCAGTATCACCAGGATATGCTGGTGGCCCCTGGCAGATTTTACCACTGGTCCCACAAGATCCATGCCAATTCGCTCAAATGGCACTTCAATTAGGGCTTCATGAAGCAGGGAAGGTACTACTTCCACTGAATGGGTCACTCTGCCGTAAGGGGCGTCAATCACGACCAGCGCTACTGGTAGTCATGAGTGTCCCCATGGATGCAAAGGACCCCGACAGTGCTAGGGTGTAACCTGGCCGGATTAACACAGCTGCTTTTGACCAACATTATCACACTACCAGAGTCAAGCAGCGCAGTGACGGGTTTCCCGTCAATAGCAATCACACACATTTGCTTCTCTATGCAACTTGAGCATGATGCTATACATGCAACCTGTGAAATAAGAGAAATGCGTCTTTTCATATAAGCATTATCACATTGCATGGGTTCATCATTCAGAGGACAATTGGCAGCAATATGTCCCAATGCATGGCATCGGTAGCCCTGTATGTGTTCTACACCCAGTCCTCTCAAGGGTCCCCAAGACCTTCCTGGCTTCTTTGGCCAGTCTCCAGGTGTAGAGCCCCCAGCCTCTTTAACCATATCAGTCCTACCAAATTTCCCCACGCCCCTGAACCCTGGAACAGTCTTACCGGATCCGCCGGGCAATCTTTCACCTCTAGATCCATTGGAGTGGGGTGCAGATGGGTGCAACAAGTCCTCAGCAGCCATGTATCTCTCTACGAGGTCCACCAGTTGGCCTGCAGTCTTTGGGTCTCAATGGCTGACCCATTTCCTCAAAGCAGCAGGGAGCGCCTGTAGATAGCAGCCCATGACCACGTGCTCCACAATCTGGGGACCTGGCAAAGTCTCCGGCTGTAGCCATTTCCTGGTAAGGTGAACTAGGTCAAACATCTGCAACGCGTTGGGCCCAGACTGCCATGGTGACCCCCAGGCCTTTTGGGGCTCACCTGTCAGGAAAGGTGCTAACAGTCCCACCCACTGCTCTTTTGTCCATCCTTCACGATCAGCGATTCTTTCAAAGGTCGTGAGGTACTCCTCTATGTCATCTGCAGGTGTCATCTTTTGCAGGTGGTAGCTGGCATGTACCATCTTTTGTTCCGCTGATGCAGGACTTGTGGACCCCTTCTTTAATTCCAGCAGGGCCTCCGCAAACTGCCGGTTCATCTCTTGTTGAGTCGCTTGTTGTGCTGCGATAGCCTGGCGACTCTCCTCTCGCTGAGCTGCAATGGCCTCTGCGACTTGATGGTTGGTTTCCCACTGCTCTCAATTGCTCTTTTGTTGGGCCGCAGTGGCCGGTAGCAGGGCCTTTACTGCATCTCCAGCTTCCAGGAAGATGCCAGCTGAGTCCACCACGTGTGGGAGATTAGCTCATGGGGATCAACCTTCAGAGGAAAAGAATCAGCATGTAGGTCAGTTTCTTTAAAGTATGGCGGCTTGCCAGGTTTATTAATATTGGTTTACAAGCTCAAAACACATAAAAAAACAGAAAACAAAACCTCGCAGCCTGGCGCTAAACTAACAATCAGGTTCCTCTCTATACAGTGTGGGGCTTTCCCCGACACCCACAAAACATAAGCACAGTCCAAACCTTGCTTTTTAATCCAAATTAGCAGACAGAGGTCACACAGCTTTCTCCCACTGAGTGGTCCAAAAAGCCTAAGCCGGAACCAGCTCTGCCACAGTGGCTGGCAAAACCCAGGTCGGACTCCCGCCAGTCACCTCAAAATGATCGCATGCGAGGCGACAAGTATCGCCCCTCCATTGTGGTGCCTCGCATAACGTCACAGCATATACATGTCGGTAGGGGGTAGTAATTTAATTAAATTGAGTATAACGTTTGGCTTTATATTGTTATCCTCATGTAGGAAAAATGTAATTATTACATTTAATTTGATGTGATAAAAGGTTTAAAGCAAAAGTCAAAATACAACTGCGAAGTACAATCCTTCTTTTTTTTTTTTTTTTTTTTGGGTGGGGTTGTGTTGTGGGAATGCTTTGTGTGTTTTGAAGTTTTTTGTTATAAATTGGAAAATGAAATAAAAATTACTTGATTAAAAAAAAAAAAGAGGTATTACAGGTATGGATATTTTATACATAGTTACATTGTTCTAGCTTGGACCACTGTAACCATTTATAAACCATACCTGGCTGACGCTCCTGGAAGCACGATGGGCACGATTCAGAGAATGCATTGCATTTTCTGAAATAATGCAAAGCATTCTCTGATTGGAAAGGTGGGATGGTGACCTCACATTTGGGACCTCATCCAATCAGAGAACGCTTTGCATTCACTCAGAATATGCAAGTCATACCCTGAATGGATTTTTTTTCTTTTTTTTTTGGGGGGGGGGGGGGGATTGTGCTAGGAGGAGAAATCCGGGAAGAGTGAGGATTGGAGCTGGCAGGATGCATGGGGGGGTCAAAGATTTATGCTGGGAGTGGGATTTGTACTGTGAGGAGGGGGAATTTTTGTATGGAGAGAATTTTGGATTACAAAGAAAATATATGCTTAAAGCGGTTGTATGCCCTGACTAAAAAAAAACAAAAAAACCCTGTAAAGCAATGGCATAATGAGCTAGTATGCATCACATAACGCGTGGTATAGTCAGCAACTGTCAGGATATAACCTTTGCCTGAACTGCTAGGGATGGCTAGAAGCCCAACGATATCCACTGCCACCCTTTTAAAATGTTTGTCAATCACAGGCAAAGGTTGTAGCGGAGCCCTGTGTACATCTCCTACCTTGCCGACTTGCTGGCAGGTAACACAGGACTGACTGTAGTCAGCGAACATGGTAGGCCAATAAAAGTTATGTATCAACCACCCCTGGGTCTTAGTGATCCCTAAGTGTCCTGCTAGGGGAATCTCATAAGCCACTTTAAGCAGCTGTCCCTTGAATTGACCGGGTACAACAAGCTGCCTGCTACCTATGTCAGCCTCATTCCCCTCTGCAGGCAAATCCTCTCTGTACAGTTTTCCTTTGACACAGTAAACCTTTTGTTTGTCACTCTCTGCAAGGGGGCGATCAGCTAGACTCCTGAGCTGTTCTAGTGTTTGGCCTGTCTGCAGTGCTGCCTCAAAGGCGGAACAACAAGTTCCCAGTCAGCAGTCCTGTGGCAAACAAAGACAGCTACTGAGGCTGAAAAGAGGTGGAGTCCACGGGGTCAGAACAAAGAGAGGCACAGAGACCTCCTGTTGTTCTGTGACCAGGGACTGCATCTCGGCTGCCTTTGCAACACTGCGAGTGACCACCAATATTGGCAATGCATTATCATCATCATCATCATCACATTTAACATATACAGGTGTAGCATCATTGGAACATACATAGGTTACCTTCACAAGCAAGGGGGTCTCCTCTACTTTCTTTGGAGAAGGAGGACCTTGCACTTCCACTCCACCCCCCCCCCTTCCCAGGTTGCCCAGATATTAAACCCACATCTGTCTAGAGGGTTCTGTGGGGGTGTCCTCAGCAGGGCCATAATATGAGACAAGGGTCCCTAAATCAGCACCCAACATCACAGGAGTGGGGATCTCCTCAGAGACTCCCACCTCTCTCATCCCACTTCCGGCACCCCAATCAATGAACACATAGGCACGGGGTATGCGGGAACGGGTCCCCCCATTATAAGAAACTTCCCGAGTCTCCCCTTGATAAGAAACTTCTCTGAGATGATGCCTGTTTCTTCTATCACCTCTGGTCTGACCAATGTGACTTCAGCTCCGGTGTCATGGAAGCCCGTTGCAGTCCAGTGGCCCACAATGACTGACTGCAAGTTGGCATTGGTTCCTTGAGGTTTTCCACTGATGAACAGAACAGCAGAAGGGTTGCTGACCAATTGGCCAGATGATGTCATCTTCTTCTGCTCAGGGCACTGTGTCCGGAGATGGTCGGGCTTTCCACAGGAGTAACATCTGCGGATGTCAGTCAGGAACAGCTTGGCACCAGGAACTGCAGGTTACAGCCACTGAGGAACTTGGTTTGCAGGCAGAGGAGGGGTTGCCATGTGTGATTTTTTTCCTCCTTTCCAGCCATTCAGAGGAGCCTTGCGATGGTCAGATACCCAAGAGTTGTGTAGCACCCTCTACGTTAGGTAGGTGCTAGTTGAGGATTTTTGTGTTAGAGTAGGTTAATTTAGGCAGGCTTAGCTGTTGTCAGGCCTGTTTGTTTTTGTTCCGGGCATGGGAGTGGTCCAGGGAGTGGCTGGTGACTGTAGGTGGTGACACTCTTTGGTAGGTGGTGACACTCTTTGGTTGACCCTCCCTTTGTATTTCAGAAAGTTATGGAAAAGGGGAGTGGGGCAGAAGAGGTGGAACTGCTGGGTATTTGGGAAGCCCTGACCAATCCCCAACCTGGATTGGCAGGGGGCAGGCCTTCTCAAGTAGCCTGGGGCAGCCCAGTCTAGGTGGAGAGTTGGTATGGGAGTTGGAGAATGGAGACGCAATACTGAAGGCTGTCGCGGGCCTTGAGGGAGTCCCCAGTCTGGGGGGGGGGTGACCTCGGCCCTTTGCTCGGGTGCATCTAGGAGGAGTGAGATCCTGGCGGAGGGACACAAGGAGGAGCAGGAAAAGACAGCAGGAGGAGACTACTACCAGCAGGGTCTCCGGGAGGAGTTCACCGGGTGTCGGTGAGTGACACAGCCCAGGGGAGTGGAGGTGCAGATTGGGAGGAAGACAGTCTGGAAGAGGTGCAGGAAGAAACTGGGACTTTGGTGTCCATGGGCTGTGTGCAGGTGCTTGCAGTCAGGAGGACTGTAGAGACCTGGAGGAGAATGGGCTGGGAGTAGTTGTCCATCATAGCACATCTACAAACTTTCTCTATACTATAGGGGCCTGCGGTCCCTGCCTGCAAAAGGCGGTTATTAGGCCTGGTCAAAGCCAGAGCAGGCCTCACCATGTGCTAACTAGACCGGAAGCAAGTGTTGTGCAGGAGAGAGGAACAAGGAGAAGCAAGAGTTGTGCTGGAAGAAGAAGAAGAGTGTATATACTGAGTGTATATAGAAGTCCTGTGTAAAGAACTGTTGATTTTTGGGCATCCCATAATCATCCCTTACCCCATCCAAGTTTAACCCCCTAATAAAAAAACAAAAACAAAAAGCCAGCCTGTTTTCTGACTCCGGGTGCAAGCGAGGAGTGTGATTTAGGGCAGTGTGAGCAGGTGAACCACTACTTCCAGCAACCCCCAAGGGGGCATTGGCTACAGATGATATAGGTATCTGCCAGTTCTGCTGCTGCTTTAGCAGATGCTGGCTTCCACTCCAACACAAACTGTCTGACGCCTGTAGGACAGATGTGCAAAAGTTGATCTTCAATCATAAGATCTTCCAGGGAATCAAAAGAATTGTCTTTCAAGCCTCTAGTCCACTGCTGGAATGTGGCACGTAAACTGCTTACGACATCCATATGTTAGTCCCCAGGCCCCTTTAGCAAGGACTTAAATCGCTTTCGGTACACTTCCGGTGTTAGCTGATATTTTTTGATAATCGCAGGCTTTAGGGCCTTATAATCATTGTTGACAGTTCGACATAAGTATCCAGGGCCTTGCCTCGTAGCCCTGGCTTCAGGTACAGGGCCCATTGTGCTGGGGGCAGATGGTACTGACGGCAAGATTTTCCAAACGACAGTAGATACACATCAATGTCACTGTCCTTTTCCATGACTGGAAGTTTGGCTGCCGGGCTCACAGGCAGAAAGGTGTCCCTGTGCTTTAGGAATCCGAGGTTCTGAGCCTGTCGCTGCTGCTGGAGCATAGCCATCTCCAGTTCATGGAGACGATCAGCCTCCCTCTGCGCTGCCCCTCTCTCAACCCGGCGTTCTGCAGCCTCTCTCTCAGCCCGGCGTTCCGCAGCCTCTCTCTCAGATACGGCCTGGTGTTCCAGAAACTACAGGTACATCACAGGATCCATCTCCCTGATGCGTTGTAGCATTTCCTGCATTTGAGGAGAGTCTATGCTAGTTGCAGGCAATCTGAGGCTGGCCTGCTCATGCTGTGGCCTGGAGGTGACATTCAGTGGTATTCCAGTGTCAGTCTCGGTGTGCCCATCCTGTGAGTCCGTCTCTGAACCACGGGGCTCTGTAGTAGCAGGAACCCCTTCAACTTCAGGTTCCCCCGAGTTTTGGTCTGCCCAGATATCATACTCCTGTAAGGCATGTATCATGCCTTCGCGATTTTTGCCTCCGACGTCAATTCCTCTTACTGCTCACTCAGCAGTAAGGTCAGTTTTACTCATCTTCTTATATCCTGATAACCCAGACATTTTGCAAGCAGAAAAGATAGAACAGAAAGGAGAGATAAAAAGTAGCTGTTGCTGTATGTCTATTAAAAAGAAAAAAATATGCACCAGCTTGTCTCTAAGGACTGTTTCCACAGAGGTAACAATCCTTCAGTGCAGAGCTAATGCCTAACAATGCACTGAATGCTCTAATGCAAAACTATCCCACTACGCTGCCAGCCAATATGTGATGAACGTGGGTATCAGATCCCTGCCCTCCTCACTAACTCATTACAGAGGACCGGCCAATCTCACACCGCGCTGTCACTGACGTAACAATGCCACTCTCAGCTGCATCCAGCACAAAGATTTTCCAGCTTGCGGGACCACAATCTAGGTGCCAGAAGCCTGAGAGCGATTGTCACTGGGCTAATTTAAGGAATTAACCCTTTCACTGCCACCACTGACCTTTGTTTACTTATGGAAGAGTCAGGACTTCCACCAATTTAGCAATACGAATTATGAATTTAGAATAATCGTCTGTAGCACACACACTGTCACCACAGACAGGTCTGCTCAGTGGCCTTATTCTAGACAAGCCTTTCTCAACCTTTTCAACACCGAGGAACCCTTGAACTAATTCTCTGATCTTGGGGAACCCCTGCTAAAAATTAAAAATCTACAATTCATGATACATTAGTGTCAGGGGCGTAACGATAGGGGTTGCAGGGATTGCAATTGCAACCGGGCCCCATGGTCCAGGGGGCCCATGTGCCTCCCTTGTACACTTGAATAGGAGGGATGGCGGGGGTGGCATTTAGAGGACCCAATCTCCTCCATTTTCCTCTATCCAGTTTACTTGTCTTCTGCTGTTCCCAGGGCCCCTGTGTGCTTCCCTGGTCCCCCTGGGGCCTGCTGCAGAACTTGTGAAAGGGCCCCACTGCAGTATCATAATAAAGGGACCCACGATAGGCGTAAAGGGCCCCAGGATCAGTGGGAAGAGGAAAGGGCCCTGGCCAGGGGTCAGGGGGCCCTTCATAATTTCTTGCACCGGGACCCTGAAGGTTATAGTTACGCCTCTGATTAGTGTGATGGTCAGTGGGCAGAATGCTCCTTACGCTTATGGTCATTGAGAAGAATTACACCCTTA
>BLSH010178646.1:216340-236414 GCA_018402905.1 Glandirana rugosa
TTTTTTATATCATTAGACTTTAGTATTGTCAAAAGGATTTTCCGTCTTATTTTTTTACACCTTTATCAATTGGCAGCACAGAAAATGGGGGAAAATGCAAAAATAACTGCTGGCTGCCTTTTAGGAAAACTGTTATGATTTCAGATTACTATATTTTTTTTATTTTTTAATTGTTTTTTTATGAATGTTGCCTCTTGGTGGCTGTGGTTGTTGATCTGTGTTTTCTTCCCGCACAGTTCATTGACCACTACCATCTGCACCCTAAATATGGGTGTAACGTCCAGGAGCAGTCCTCATTGCAAATCTAAGGACAATCAAAAGTATATGCGTAAGGTTGTGAGGCTGCATGCGTGTCCCGAGGCCTACTCTGATCAAAATCATTGACCGTCTCAAATTTATTATTGTGCATACTGGAAAAACTGTGGGCCCCAGAGAAGGGAAGTGAAAGCAAAAACGTAGGGGTAGGAAGATGAGCAGAAGTGGAATGAAAAGAAAGAGAAGGAATGGATACTCCTTTCCTCCTCTTTCTTTTCATGCCTCCTCTCTCATCCATGGATCCACCCCATCTTTACTGTTTACCTGGAACTCCAGTACAAGCCTGTACAATATTGTATCCACAGCTTCCAGACCCTCTCAAATCTCTCTTGCTTATCCTGTAGAATGCACTGTTTTTTTTTTTTTTTTTGTAGCATGATCCAGGAGATCCTATTTTTAGTCATCATAATATCCACGACATACAAGTTTCATATTCTGGCAATGAACAGTTTTGCTGCCAAAAGTATATAGAACAGGGGTATCAAACTCAATTTCATTGAGGGACATATCGGCAGTATGGTTGCCCTGAAAGAGCTGCTTGTATAAGGAGTTCTGGAGTACGCTATGTGCAGTGTTTAGGGGTGCGCTATGTGCAACCCCAACTCCCCAAAGATTCATCGCTTCTCTCTCCTACCTGGTCTGACTCGAGTATCTCCCCGTGTAGGTGGCTCTGCCTCGCAGGGAGATCGTCTTCTGTGTGTCTCTGGAGAACTGTTATCACCGTGCATGCAGGGATATGTTACATTCTGGATCTGCTGAGAGCAAAGCTGGCCCTTGTAAACACAGAAGGCTTCTGTGTTTTCAAGTAACAGTGGAGAGTGGAGGGAGAGAGCTAGAGGAGGCTGATTGGAGTTCCTCCATGAACGGGATGTGAGGGCCGTAAGACCAGGCCTGGCAGGCCAGATTCAGCCTGGGGGCCTTGTGTTTGACATATGTGATATAGAATTTAAAGTGGTTGTCAACCTGTGACAACCACTTTAACCTACAGGTAAGGCTTACCTGTAGGTGCCCTGCATATCTCCCAAACCTGTATGGTTCAGGAGATATGCAGTGTTTTTTGCATGTTCCGTCATCATGTCGGCACATGCGCAATGAAGAAGTGGCCTCCGTGCCGTTTCTCCACCGACCCTGTGCCGTGACTGGCGGCTCCCGCGCGCATGTGACTTCGGTCAGTCACAGAGCTGGAGTCGCGGCCCCAGAAGGAAGAGGGGCAGAAGATGGACGCGGCTTGGAGCGGGGACATCGCTGGACGCCGCAGGCTTCGTTTGCAGGTAAGTGGCACATAATGGGCTACTATGCGATGCATAGTAGCCCATTATGCTTCTACTTTACAGGGTTATATTGAGGAAGTAAACCCAATCTGGGTTTACTTCCTCTTTAAGCGTGTGCACATGTTTAGGAATATCTGCTCTTAGCTTGATCAAGAGGGCTGCGCAGGCACGTTGTGAATGTTGCCATTTGTAAGGGTGTGGATCAAGGTATATACTCGTCCAGAACCGTTTAAGTTTAGGACAAGTCTGTTGTATGCAAACACAGCTTTCCTGTATATTCTGTGGTCTGTGTAAAGCCATGAACCCATGCCTCCTCGCTCCATCCCTCCTCCCTTTTAATGAAGGCTGCTTCGCTCTGAGGTTGCAGTGTCTCCCAGACATATGATCTGACTCAATGTGGGCATGCACCTGCAGATCAGTGAATTGCTCAGAAATTAAATCGGTCATGTGGGCTGGACTTTTTTCTTTTTTATACATACCCCCCACCTATAGCTGCAGTGATGTCTTCCTTGTTTTTCTTTTAAATGGTTGTATGTGTGAACATGTTGCTGCTATTCTAGGCAGGCTGTACTACTTGAACATACAGATGCCATTGTGACATCATATTGGAAAGTACAACCTGTCTATTTATGCTACAGATAAAAGGGAAAACGTGTGTTTTTTTTTTTTTGCTGGAGAAGCAGGTGTTGACCTTTTTGAAATGCGTTGAACTGATTTGAACCAACTATGTATTTAATTGGTGACATTTATGTATGGAGGATGTTAATTGTAATCTCAGCAACGTGTGGTGGATCTTCTTTTTATGGATTGATTTTAATTTTCTTGTAATAACATTTTGGATATTTTTATATACTGTACATATGACTAGTCATTTTTGTTACCTTTTAAAGTCCAAATAGTTTTTGAGGGATTTGCAAGGATGTATAGCTGCAGGTACTGTCTAGCTGTTAATTCTCAAAGTTTACAGCAAAAGCATAGACGTTCTTGACACAACCAGTTCAGCTCACCTTACTCTCCCTGCCACCATTGACCCGACAGCCTTCTAATCACTTATGTTAACACAGAACACTCTGCCATAGAGAACAGGGGAGCTAAGCTGCCGAAAGTATGACTTGAATAACTTATTGTTATTAAACCCACAACAGTAAAATCAGTCTGCTTATGAATTAAAGCATGCTTGTTGTAATCCTTGTGGAACCTAAGGGTTTAATCCTCTGCATTGCATAAAAAGACTGTTTGATCATGTCTTCTCTGATCTTCCCCTTCTTCCACAGTCCCCAAACCATCTCCTGATAGAACAGAGGCTAGCGGACAAGCTGCACATGCTGTTTGGTGTGTGTATATTGTTAGAGAGTTTCTTTCGTGTTTTTATTTTCTCTCGGGAGAGTGCAGGTGGACAGGGGCCAATTAGCACTGTCCAGACAGAGGGTCAGGGGTCCTGCAGCCTTATAGGACAGTCAGAGTAGAAGGAAAACTCCTCCTAGAAGCTTTAACCAGACACTGATAGAAGTCACATGACCGATACATACTACAGATGAAAAAGGGTATTTAGCAGTTTTATTTGCTAAAACTGTTGCATTTCCATGTCCTGTGTACATGGAGACCAGATATAGTAGATGCAGGGTCTTGGGTTAAGTAACACTTTAACCACTTCAGCCCCGGAAGGATTTCACACTTTAGGACCAGAGCACTTTATGGGATTCGGCACTGCGTCGCTTTAACTGACAATTGCACGGTCGTGCAACATCGTACCCAAATTAAATTTGCGTCCTTTTTTTCCCACAAATAGAGCTTTCTTTTGGTGGTATTTGATCCCCTCTGCGTCATTTCTGATCGCCGCTATAAACAAAAGAAAAGCAACAATTTTGCAAAAAAAGGCACATTTCTTACTTTTTGCTAAAATACAAATCCAAAAAAAAAAATATAAAAAAACGTTTTTTTTCAACGGTTTTGGCCGATTTATATTCTTCCTCATATTTGTGATAAAGGCGTTTATTGATTGGTTTGCGCAAAAGTGGCCGCGTTTATGGATGATGAGAATTAATTTCTGGGGTTTTTATTTTTTTTCAATTTTTTATTAGTAATGGCGGCAATCTGCAATTTTTAGCGGTACTGCGATATTGGGTTGGACATGTTGGACCATTTTGACACTTTTTTGGGACTATTGGCATTTATACAGTGATCAGTGCTATGAAAATGCATTGATTACTGTGTAAATGTCATTGGCAGTGAAGGGGTTAACCTGGGGGGATGCTGTAAGGGTTAACTGTGTTTTCTGGGCGTGTTCTAACTGTGACAGTGTTTGACTGGCAGGGGGAGGGGAGTGATCACAGCTTCCATTTACAGGTAGGCTGTGATCACAGCCCTTCCCCCTCACACAGAACGGAGATCCGCGTTTACTTACACGGACCTCCGTTCTTTCACTGCGGGAGGAGCATCGCGGGTAGCCGGCGGACATCGAGTCCGCCGCACCCGCTCCCTGGCCCCCCCGAACACAGTGAGCGCGCGCACTCACAGTGCATTATATCGCAGCCGCCGTCATACGACGGCGGTTTGCGATATCGAGCCACCTTGTCGCCGTCAACCTGCGGTTGGCAGTCAGCAAGTGGTTAAAGAGGAACTGCAGTCTGCTCACATAATTTGTAATAAAAACATATTTGCCATTCTGAAGCTTCCCTCCAACCACTTTGCATATTATTTTATATATATTGTGATTATGTAATTGCCAAATATGCTGCAGAAATATCCTTCCACTAAGTCTGGCTGCAGCTGCATGTGGGCAGCTGAAGCTGCTGCCTGTTCACCCCCTGGATTTACACAGACACACAGAGGCGCACACCTGCTCTGCAGCTTTCATTGGCCCTCTTATGACTTGTCCCCCCTCCCTTCCTGGCAAAGAGCGAGAGCTGTGCATGATGTCATAGGCCTAGGCTAATGACCAGACAAGAGATAGCACGTGGGCTGTATAAGGTATTTACTGGCTGAAAAAAAATGTTTCACTATCCATAGTTAAAACAAAAACGGCAGAAGATTTAATAGATGGAAAGTTGAAAAAATGACTGAAAGTCCACTTTAAGTGCTTCTGCAGTGTAGGATCATGCAGTTGATAAAAAATGACAAATTTATCATCCGTTTTTGTAATACTAATCTCATATCAAGAATAAGATTTTACTAAAGTTACGAAAATTTTTGTACAACAGAATAAAAAAATTGGAAGTGATGTATTGTTTGTACTTTCGGACAACAACTGTACTGATTAAATGAAAATCGTACGATCTGGTATCATACAAGAAAGGTTTTTCGTGTCTGTCCCTTCAGATATCAGATGAACTGTCATGATCGGGTCTCAAAACCTGTATACAAATGATCAGATTCTCATACGATCGCTTTGAAAGAGGTATTTTTCATACGATTTTCTGATTGTGTGTACGGGCCTTTATTTGTCAGAAAACGTTTGCTTTTTAGGCTCACGCTAACAACTCAGACTTGGGCAAATATGAACTTGCATCTTTCTGTAAGCATAATTGTGACTTCAGAACACTGCTTGTGCCATGTGTGACTGAAATTGGCACTTTTACATATGCTATGTTAATCAGTGATGCTTTTTTTTGTTTTTCAGGTTGGCTCCAATGCGATTATATACACTCTCAAAACGCTATTTTGTGTTGGTTTTTGTGGTGTTCTTCATCTGTTTTGGATTAACAGTTTTTATTGGCATTGCTGGTATGTGTTCATTTGTTTTAATATTACAATTTCCATTGAGTCAAACAATTTTGGATTTTATTAATTGCTTGGGAATTTTGCTGCCACCTGGATATTTCTGTAGTTGGGGGACATTATGGGGTTGATTTAACTAAAGCTGGAGAGTGTAAAATCTGGTGCAGCTCTGCATAGAAACCAATCAACTTCCAGGTTCACACTGACAGCGGCAATGAAATCAGGCAAGTTCAGCTGAACTCGCAAAATTTCATTCCCGCATGTCAGTCCCGACTTCGGGGGGCGTTTTTAGAGACATCTTGCTGCACAGAGGTCTATGAAAATCGCACCCTGAAGTCGCCAAAAGTAGTACAGAAACTACTTTTGTAAATCTGTGCGGCACCACAAAGTTGGCGTCACACCGATTCAGAGGGTGCCATTGCTGGCAATTTCCGCCGATTTGGCAAGCCAAATTGGCCAAATTGCTCCAATGTGAACCTAGGCTAATTGTCAATGCTTAATTGAACAAGCTGAAGTTAAACGCTTTTTGGCTACCATGCACAGCTGCACCAGATTTTGCACTCTGTTTTGGTAAATAAATCCCTATGTGAAGTTAAAGCGTATTTAAACCCAAAAACAGAAATGTAATGCATTCTACTAATCCTCAGATTTGGTGACTGTATTTCATTTCACCTTCCAGAAATGCGGTTGCTTCCTAGAAGAAAACACAAAGAACCTTTTCTTTGTGTAAACTGTTACTCCCATAAATCCAATATGTATTGGAGATGAACAAAGGTAGAAATGTTTGAAGTCCAGCCTGTGTGATAGCCATGGCTGCTTTTACACATACAATGGAGAAATTAAACACAAAGGACAGGAAATGTGGCACTTGCAAGATCACCAGCTAGAGGGAAAAAAGCCTGAAAAAAGAAAACAAATGCAGCGCTTACTGTTTTGGATTTAAATACCAGCATGAATCCTCTGACTTTTTAGTAGCTGCTCTTAGACCCTAGGCTGCTACCTAATTCTTGGGCAGTCGCCTCAATCAGCAACTCATTGCAACCAAACTATTGTGGTACTGGGGTTTAAAGATTGACAAATTTTGTTGAAGGCTTTCAGAAAACTTTTGAGCTTCATAGCAGATTATAAAAGGATCTGGGCAAAAGCCTTGTGCCAAGAGCTGTTAGAAATATGGCAGCAATGGCTTACAAAGAGCTCAGATTAAGGTAAATTGGAGGGCTTTCTCAGCTGAGCACAGAGTTATCTGGATAGCATAAAAAGGTTTGCTCTTTAATGTCACTGGTTTACAAGACCTTGTTGATATTTTTTTAAGTACATTCAAATGTTGCATGATCATGTACTGTGAAGAGTGCAACGGTTAATCGTTTCTATCATTATTTTAGGCCCAAAAGTTATTGACGCAGAACCATATCAATCTGATACATCCAAGGTTTCTAAGGTATGTGCTACTTCCTTTTAGTGTGTGTTTGTCCAAATCTTGAAACCGCTTGTCATTTAAGCTTTCTTTATTAGCAATTAGATTAATTGGATACTAGGGCTTACATGGATGCACTGGTGAGAGATTCCCTCCATTATAAACTAGCATGCCTCCTTTTTTTTTTTTTTTTTTTTTTTTTTTTTTTACAGGTAAAAAGTAAATGACTGTTGTGCTAATTTGGTATGAGGGGATAGTCTATAGACTGCAGGGCCCTTTAAGGCTCTGTAGTTTCATCAAAAATTAGGATTCAGTTGCTATGCTAAAATTACCATATTTTTCGCCTTTTCAGAGACACCCTCCAATGGTGCTTCTTTTTTTTGTTTTGATGTACCTTGTGATTCATTATTTCTGGCCACCAAAATTTACTTGGGTATAAAAATCTATTGAAAAGGCAATAAGACATTCACTACTATTTTCCAACTAGTTTCAATTTTACCTAATTTTTGCCCAGTCTTAGTCTTTTAAGTTCTTTTAACCTCAAAGTTAGCATTTTTAAATAAAAGTAAACCAGTTAACTTCCCAGACAGGGCTGTGAGAGGAAATTTTTAATTGGTGTCCAAAAGGTCAGCTAGGGATCCAACTAAACCAAGGGTACTGCAAGTGTATCAAGCCAGCTCCCGCTTAATAAACATATTCATTCATTCATTCATTCTTTACTTACAAAGCTGTTTAACCACTTCAGCCCCGGAAAGTTTTACCCCCTTCCTGACCAGAGCAGTTTTTGCGATTCGGCACTGCGTCGCTTTAACTGACAATTAACTGCGACGTTGTACCCAAACAAATGGTGCGCCTTTTTTCCCACAAATAGAGCTTTCTTTTGGTGGTATTTGATCACCTCTGAGTTATTTCTGATCGCCACTATAAACAAAAAAAAAGAGCGACAATTTTGCAAAATCTTTGCTAAAATACAAATCCCCAAAAAAAAAAAAAATAAAACTTTTTCATCGGTTTTGGCCGATTTATATTCTTCCTCATATTTGTGATAAAAAAAAAACACAATCAACGTTTATTGATTGGTTTGCGCAAAAGTTGCCGCGTTTACGGATGTGAGAATTAATTTCTGGGGTTTTTTTTCTCATTTTTTACTAGTAATGGCGGCGATCTGCGATTTTTAGCGGTACTGCGATATTGGGGCAGACATGTCAGATATTTTTGACACTTTTTCGGGACCAATGACATTCATACAGCGATCGGAAATTTAAATGTCCACTGATTACTGTATAAATGTCATTGGCAGGGAAGGGGTTAACCTGCAGGAAGCAGTGAAGGGGTTGACTGTTCCCTGGGCGTGTTCTAACTGTGGGGGGGGGGGGGGCTGGGCTAACATGGGCATAGGAGATCTAACTGATCCCAGTGACAGGGATCAGTAGATCTCCTATGCCCGCACTGACAGAGCGGGGAACCGGCATGTTTACATCGGCGGTTCCCCGCTCTTTGGCTGTAGCAGCTCATCACGGCTCGCCGGCGGACATCAGGTCCGCCCAAGCCGTGGGCACACTCCTCCGGAGTGCGGCGGGCGCGCCCCCTTGCGGCCACCCGCAGATCGCCGCCTTTTTACGGCGATTTGCGGTAGCCGTACACACTGCCGCAGTAAATATACTGCGCGCGGTATGGAACCGGTTAACTACATTTAGTAGCTTGCAAAATGGTGGCCACTTAGAAATATAATAGGATTTTTGATGGTATAATAGACTAAGTTTCTGATTTTATACTGGAAGAAAACAATAATACCATGACAAGTCATATATAGTGAGTGATACCTCGGTTCACGAACAGAATAGCTCACAAAAATTTGCTTCGGTACGAGAACTCCACTTCAGTTTACGAACACGAGCTGCGGCCATCTTCCCTACTCTGACACGTGGTCGTTACTTCCTGTAGGTGAGATCACGGTCACAGAGAGACACTGAAAGTGTACTGTGAAGACACTTACAGTATTGAGAAGCTTTTTGGTGTGCTTTCTAGCACATACTGTACAGTACTGGACATCCAGTATGGCTCCAAAGAAAATTAAGAGCAAGCATGGTGGTGAGAAGAGTGTGTGGAGCAGTAATGAAGGTGACAAGACTGTTCAGAGCAAGCTTGTTCTTGAAAAGAGAGTGCAGAGCGGTAATGAAGGTGACAAAGTGCAGAACGATAATGAAGGTGACACGAATGTGCAGAGCAAGCATGGTGGTTAAAAAGTGCAGAGCAGTAATGAAGGTGACAAGAACGTGCAGATTCTTGAAGAGAGAAGGATACGTCGCTCAACAAGTGTTCAACTGTGATGTAACAGGCCTCTTCTGGCAACAGATGTCAAACAGAACTTATATCACGCAGGACGAAAAGACATTACCGGGACACAAGCCCATGAAGGACAGATTGACCCTTTTGCTGTGTGCGAACGCAAGCGCCAATCTGAAGATTAAGCCACTACTGGTGTACCATTCCCAGACCCCTCGTGCATTCAGGGAATGGAATGTAAACTAGGCCAGACTGCCTGTCATGTGGAGGGCCAATGCAAAAGCTTGGGTCACAAGGCAATTGTTCATGGAATGACTGCACGAGGTGTTCGCACTCACCGTAAGAAAATAGATTTCTGACAACCAACTGCCTGAAAGGTGCCTTCTTCTGATGGACAATGCCCCGGCACCCTCCAGCCTTGGTTGATGATATGGATGGCGAGTATGACTTCATAAGGGTCAAGTGCACTCCCCCCCCCCCCCGACGCCTCTTCTGCAGCCCATGGACCAGCAATTGATCTGCAACTTCAAGAAGCTGTACACAAAGGCGATCTTCACTAGGTGTTTTAATGTGACTGAAGAGACGTCCTTGAGTCTGAAAGGATTCTGGTAGAAACATTTCAATGTAATCCACTTGCATGAACCTCATTGACAAAGCTTGGGAGAATGTCACCTACCAAACCTTAAACTCAACTTGGAGAAAACTGGCCAGAATGTGTCACTGAACATGACCTTGAAGGGTCTGATGCAGAGGTAGTGGAGGAGATTGTGTCCATGGGCAAGAGTATGGGTCTGGACTTCGATGGTGCAGACATAGAGGAGCTTGTTGAGGAACATAAGGAGGAGCTGACAGCAGAAGAACTTACTTTCTGAACCCTATAGTGAAAACCAGAATGTTCTTATTGAGGAGCATTCCACTGAGGAAGAGGAAGACAGGGAGGAGGTTAGCAGTGATGCCATAAAATCCATTATGTAAAAATGGAATTAGTACCATGATTTTTTTGAGGAGGACCACCCCAACATAACTGTAACGAACAGTGTTAAATCTGATGAACAATAACGTGGTCTCTCATTTCCGGAGGGTCACGCAGCGCAGGAAAAGACAAGTGATATTGGACAGATTTTTCACCAAAACTCAGCCTGCGGTTTAGAGACAAAGAGGAGAGGAAACCCCTGAAGGAGATCTCCCCAATGTCCTTATGGAGGGGAACTCTCCCTCCGAACAATAACCGCCTCCCACCCGCTTTCCTCCATGCCAGAAGTTATCTCAAGCAAGGTTAGTGTTCGCTTTCTTCATACTGTACTTTTTTTTTTTTTTTTTTCATATTTTTGTGGTTCAAAAACAAAAAAAAAGTTCAACACGGATTAACCTGATTTGCACTGAACCCTATGAAAATTTGCCTCGATTCGCGATCAGCGTCGTGGAATGAATTAAGTTTGTGAGCCGAGGTATCACTGTACTTATGTGTATTTGGTCTGCCAAGCCATCTATAAATAAAACAACTTCTCTGTAGCAATCTTAACATTTTTACAGGCTTTCCCTTCTCTAACCACTGGCTGTACTACTATGTAGCCACGTTCATACAGCAGATAACTTGGAACATATCCCCTGAAGCTTTTCACTGGCTTTTCACTGGCTTCTTCTTCACCTCCCTTTTTTATTGAACAACTTCCTTACTGGGCACATAAACCCCCCTCCTGCCCAGACCAATTTTCAGCTTTCAGCGCTGTCCCATTTTAAATGACAACGGTCGTGCGACGTTGTACACAAACAAAATTAATGCGTCCTTATTTTCCCCACAAATAGAGCTTTCTTTTTGTGGTATTTGATCACATTTGCGTCATTTCTGATCGCTGCTGTAAACAAAAAGAGCGACAATTTTGCAAAAAAGAATAATATTTCTTACTTATGGCTATAATACAAATCAAAAAAAAATAAAAATTAAAAAAAATAATTCATCGGGTTTTGGCTGATATATATATATTTATATATATTTATATTTCTTCTACATATTTTTGGTAAAAAAAACGCAAGCGGCGTATATTGATTGGTTTGCGCAAAAGTTATCGCGTCTACAAACTATGGGAATTGATTTATGGCGTTTTTTATATTTTTTACTAGTAATGGCGGCGATCTGCGATTTTGATCGGGACTGCGATATTGCAGCGGTCATGTCGGACATTTTTTTACACTTTTTTGGGACCAATGACCTTTATACAGCGATCAGAAATTGAAATGTCTACTGATTACTGTGTAAATGTCATTGGCAGTGAAGGGGTTAACCTGCAGGGAGCAGTGAAGGGGTTGACTGTGTTCCCTGGGCGTGTTCTAACTGTGTGGGGAATGGGCTGGCCGGGACATAACAGATCTAACTGATCCCAGTGACAGAGATCAGTAGATCTGTCATGTCCCCTTCACAGAATGGAGAACCGCCGTGTTTACATCGGCGGTTCCCCATTCTGCAGCTCTGTCAGGCGATCGTGGGTCTCGAGCGGACATCGAGTCCGCCTGACCCTCGGGCAGGGGTGCGCCGGGAGCGTGCACAGGGGACGACGTCCCGGCAATTCAGATCCGCGCTGGAGCCGTACTTCGGCTATAGCGCGGATCTGGAGGGGTTAAAGATGAATTCCAGTCTGAACGGAAAAAATACTCTTGAAAGTTGAGTTGAATTCAGTTGTATACTCCTTTTTAATAACTTAATGTATTTTTCATACACGCACTCTGCCTTGATAGAGTACAAAGCAGCAGGTTCACTTAAAGTGATGGTAAACACTGCTTGGTCACTTGTGTCTACAAGTAAGCTTATAATAAAGCTTACCTGTAGGTACATTGGATACTTTCTGAACGTGCACCGTATTCACAATTTCTGCAGCCGATGACGTCACAGTTGCATATACACTGTGCTCTGAATTGAGGGCACGTTGAGTGCTGTGCCACGGGAGGCACATCATGGAGGCTCAGCCATTGCAATGGCTAGAGCCTGTGAACCTGGAAGGAAGACCGGGTGAAGATGGAAGCCCTGTTAGCGGTGACAGTATACAACTGGAGGGATTCCTTTTACAGGTGAATCTGTCATAATGCGCTGGTTTAAACGCTGACCCAAAAGTTGCCTGCAAAGAGGGAAGGGGGTCATTGATTTCCCTTCACAGGAGATCGAGGAAAGCTTGGCCTGTGCACAGACGTAAGGGGACAACTTCTCCGCAATACAGGGAGCAGTAGAGGCAAATATTTAACTGTTTTGCAGGTAATTTTGTGTTGGTATTTTTTTTTAGGCAACAGCCTCTTAAATATCCATGGTTTGTTGACAATTGATGTAAGAGGTGCTAGGGTTTCTCTAAATCGTGTTATAATTAACTGCTTAGATACATTTTTAAAAAATATTTGTCATTTTTGTTTCTGGATATTTATTTATGCAAAGCATTTACATAGCTTTTACATATTGCACATTCACATCAGTATGCTGATCGATAAGGAGAGCTGGCAACTTGCACATCGGTATCAAAGTCTTTATTTATTTAGGTACACAATAGTGAAGATAATAACTGCTTACATGTTTTGGCAAATAGCCTTAGTCATGGTCCCTGCCCTCAAGGAGCAATCTGAAGTCCCTATCTCACATACACATTCTAAGGTCCATGTAGACAGGATACAGTTGGTCTACCGACATCTATTTGGAGTGTAGGAGGAAATGTAAGTACCTGGAAGAAAACCCACACAAGCACAGGGAGAACATGCAAAACGGTACTGTGTCTACATTTTGTTTCAGTACAAGGATCTAAAACTCTTTGTGACATTCATGTTATTTTAAGGTTGGCCATTATTCCCTGGAATCCCCAATCTTGTCTACGTATAACCAGCAGCTATGGCTAACGTGCGGAATAGTGCTAGACAAATCTGATGGTAAGTTGCTTGTTTTTTTTTTATTTTTAAGGTAAAAAGTTTTGCAAGAAACGCATTTAAAATTGAACTAAAGGGAAAACTTTTTTAAAATTTTTATTTTAAATAGAGTAGTGGAGGGTTGTAACCCTTTTCGGGTTTATTTTGGCCATCTGTGTTCCAATGCAGAGTTTATTTCCTTCACTGTCCCATAGCCAAAACAGGAAATCCCTCCAGATGAGGGAATCCCTGGTTGTCACCAGAAATCGTGTCCCCATTGGAAGATTTCCCTTCTATTCCTATTCTGGTGATAACGGTAAACATTACAAATAAAGTGGGTGAATCTCTGATGGGCACAGACAGAAAAAAAAAAAAAAAAAAGCCTGACCTACCTGACAGGTTTTCTAATCCCTCTCCACTCTGTCCAAAAAAGTGTTGCCTTTAATTAGATGTGTTTGCAGATTTTAGTATACGGTTACTATTTTATTTTTAAATTTAGTGGATTGGATCAAATGTGGCACATGCAAAAGTTTAAGCACCCTGTGAGATAATTCTGTGTTACAAAATTAAATGTGCACCCACATTCCTTAACCTAGCCTCCTTTAAACTGAACTGTAGGCAAATAGATAAATTCAGTCTTAAGGCCCTTTTCACACGTGTGCGACTTGTCCTGCGACTTGGGACTGCAAAGTCGCATTACAGGTCATACCCCATGATTTTCTATGTCATTCATATGTAATTCAATGTTCATTCATATCTGTGAGACTTCAAGTTGCAGCAATTGCAAAGTAGTCCCTGCACTACTTTGGTCTGACTTTGATGCAACTTGAGGTCCATAGACGTTGCTGCAAAAACACGTTAAAATTGCACGACTTTTAAGTTGCACAAGTGTGAAAGGGGCCTAAAATTGATGAGCATAAATTAATTTCACATTCATTTCCAAAAAAAAAAATGTTTGTTGCAATTCAAATCCGAACATTCCTGTCAGACAGTGCAGCCCCCATTTTATTTGGCACTCCAATTAATGTAGTTCTAAAAAATATAAAGATGTATTTTTTTAAACTAGTGAAAGCACCTGAGCTTGACTTAAAATCATCCTTCTGTAATCTTATGGTACATGTAGGACCACCACTATTAGCCAATCAGGCTCTGTTGCAATGAACATGTGCTAAAATGAGTAGATCAGCATTCTTTAACCACTTGCCGACCGCCTGCCGTGGATTGACGGCGGCAAAGTGGCTCGTTTTTCGCAAACCATGCTCACCTGACAGCGGCCGCGATAAATAGTATTGTGAGCGCGCACGCCGGCGGGGGCGCGCTCACTGTGTTCTGGGGGGGGGTAGGGCAGACTCTATCTCCGCCGGCTACCCGCCATTGCTCCCCCACAGTGAGAGAACGGAGGTCCGTGTATGTAAACCCGGATCTCCATTCTGACAGAGGGAGAAGGGCTGTGATCACAGGCTTCCTGTATATGGAAGCTGTGATCACTCCCCTCCCCCTGCCAGCTCAGCCCCATACAGTTAGAACACACTGAGGTAACAGTTAACCCTTAGAGCGCCCCCTCGAGGTTAACCCCTTCACTGCCAATGACATTTACACCGTAATCAGTGCATTTTCATAGCACTGATCGCTGTATAAATGCCAATGGTCCCAAAAAGTGTCAAAATCGCCGCCATTACTAATAAAAAAAAAACAAAAAAAACCCAGAAATGAATTCTCATAATTTGTAAACGCGGCAACTTTTGCGCAAACCAATCTCAATAAACGCTGATTTGCGGTTTTTTTTTCCAAAAATATGAGGAAGATTATAAATCGGCCAAACCCGATGGAAAAAAATGTTGTTTTTATATATTTTTTTTTTTTTGGATTTGTATTTTAGCAAAAAGTAAGAAAAATTGTTTTTTTTTGCAAAATTGTCGCTCTTTTTTTGTTTATGGCGGCAGTCCGAAATGATGCAGAGGTGATCAAATACCACCAAAAGAAAGCTCTACTTGTGGGGAAAAAAGGACGCAAATTTCCCTTGGGTACAACGTCGCACGACCGCGCAATTGTCAGTTAAAGCGACGCAGTGCCGAATCGCAAAAAGTGCTCTGGTCCTAAAGGGGGAAATCCTTCCGGAGCTCAAGTGGTTAAATGCCTTTTTCTCCATTTGTATCTTTTGGTGATTTTAGACCATGTTCACATTATTAATTTTAATGCTATCACAGCACTTTTTTCATAGTACCTCTGTCTTATGTAAGTGTAAGCAATATCTGGATGATAATCCAAATTATTCTAAGTTACTAAAAACCTAGTCTGGTTAGCATAACAATATTTGTCAGATTATTTTCTGTAATGGACTGACCAGCGCAATTAACAGATCGCAAACATTTCAAGCTTCTATGAGAAGAACTGCACTGTAAGATCAGAGAAAAATTACCTACTTCTGAAAGGAACTATATAAGGTGCGCTTTGAAATTTCCACCGAATACCATCAGAAACTGCCAACTAGAATTCCAAAGGCCTGCAAAGCTGTAATTCCTACAAATGGAGAATATTTTGGCATATGTTACATTTTGAAAATGGAACCGACATGTGAAAAAATGTTATGATTCAGTCTATATATTATAAAATAAGTTTAATACAACCTTGTTGAATGAGATGGTTTTTTTTTTTTGTAACTGAATAATTAAAATTCCATGATTTTCCCAAATCTCCAGGGGTTTTTTTTTTTTTTTTTTTTTTTTTTTTAGATGCATGTGCCATGTTTGCATTTTGGTGTGTATATGTGTCTGCTTGCCTTTGCAATGCTGTTTTACCTTAATATCTGCTTTTTTTTTTTTTTAATGCAGACTCCAGCATCCAAAGCAACTTAACGATACTAGTGAACATTCAGGGTATAGCTGAAGATGCAACTGTGTCTTATGTTGACAAGAAAGGACACAGCCACAACAGGATAATTAGCTGTGCACAGGTATAAGTATTAGTAAATAAGGTGCTTTTTTATTTTATTACAAAACATAAAAGAATTAAAAAGAAAATTCTATTCATGTAAATCAAGCCGTTATCATACACAGCAAAGTTTCATGCTTGAGAAAGGTTTCGTTGTTATACTGATCATCTTGGACAGCACTTCATAGTTACTCAAAACATGGGAAGTAATGTTTTTTTTCTATTCTGTTACAGAAATGTGACGAAATTATAGTGGTGCATCTAGGCTACTTGAATTATACACGCTACAAACTTTCTGTCCAGTTTGACAATTTAAATCAGCTGAGATACACTATTACAGCCGTTACATTTACTGTAAGTATATCATATTGCCCAAGTATTGCTAATGGTCTGTCATTCCAGCATCCTATTTTTCATAGAAATGCTTGTGTGCTAATGGCTAAAATATGATTTTTTAAAAAAAAAAAATTCCTTTAAAGATGTTAACTAAAGTCATACAAATATGGAAGTTAAAAAAAAATCTGAATTAAAAGAAAATGACAAATGACAGGGAGTATCCATCCTCATATCACATAAAGTATCGTGGACCTGTCAGGAGACGATGGCGGACGAAGCGGGGCGCTTTGCATTAGTAAAAGGACTAGTCGGCGGGACACAAATGATAAACTGTCAGACTTCAGGGAAGGACAATTAATCTTGGGAGGGAACTTTAATATTCCTTTGGCTTCGAATGTTGACACTTCCGCGGGGGCGTCCTCTGTCTCCCAGGCCCTTCGCAGGCGATTGGCCCAGCACTTGCATGCAGCCCAACTTGTCGACATATGGCGTATGCATCACCCGACAGAACGAGACTACACTTTCTATTCGGCACCGCATAAAGTCTATACGAGAATAGACTACTACTTGGTCCCACATAACCAACTCCACGCAGTCCGAGACTCCACGATCGGGTTACGTACATGGTCTGACCATGCACCCATCACACTAACTTACACCCTATCTAATAATGCCTCCTCACGCCAGCACTTTTGGAGACTGAACGAAAGCCTCCTACAGCGCTCGGATGTTTTAACAGTTACAAAGAACTTGAATATTACTTTAACACCAACGTCACTGCGGATTGCGACCGGGGGGGGGGGGTGGGAGTTACAGAAAGTAGTGATCCGTGGTGTCCTTATAAAACACGGCGCCCGCATTAAAAAAGAACGCCAAGCTCAGTTGGATCTGCTCCTGACAAAACGACATGACTTGGAGTCCCGTCACAAACTTAACCACACTGCGTCCATGGGTTCTGACCTACTTACATTATGCAACTAAATTAACGACTTGCTCCTGTATAGAGCCAAAGCTGCGCTACAAAGAGGCCACAAAATCGCGTATGAATCAGGGAACAAATGTGGAAAGGTGCTCACAAATTCTGTCAGAGAACGGAAACAGAGGACCTACATCCCCTATATTACGTATCAGGACGGACACAAGTCGGTTCTACTGCTACAGATAGCACGGGCATTTAAAGAATATTATGCCAACCTCTATAACCTGCCCACTCCCACCGTGAACCAGACATGTATTGATGACTACCTGTCATCCTCCCAGCTTCCCACCCTCACCACCGAGATTAGAGAGGAGCTGAATGACCTCATTACCATAGAAGAATTGAGAATGGCCATAGCATCGACTAAACCCGGTAAGGCGCCTGGGCCGGATGGGTTTATCCTTCATTATTACAAAATCATGTGGCCAATTCTAGGCCCTCACATGACTACCTTGTTCAATGAGCTGGGTTCCGGGGTAGTTTTCTCTACTTATTCCCTGCGGGCCCATGTCTCGGTTCTTGGCCTTTGTGGCAGCTATAGACCCATCTCGCTCCTGAACTTCGATCTCAAACTCTTTTCAAAGATCCTAGCTACTCGATTGGCACGACACCTCCCACACCTGGTCCACCTGGACCAGGTCGGTTTTATCGCTCAAAGAGAAGCAAGGGACAACACCACCAAAGTCCTGAACTTGATACACGTGGCCAATGAATCCCGTACACCATGTGTTTTCCTCAGTACGGGTGCCGAAAAGGCATTCGACAGGGTGAACTGGCAGTTTGTTCTCGGTTCTTAGACATATAGGACTGGGGGAGAAGATCCTAATTGGATCTCCAATGTCTATTCAAGCCCTTCTGCCCAGGTTAAGGCCAACTGCTTCCTGTCAGAATCATTTCCGATACTGAATGGGACGTGGCAGGGCTGACCGTTGTCCCCACTTCTCTTTGCCCTAATGCTAGAGCCCTTTCTTTGCACCATAAGACGTAACCCCGATATCACAGGCCTTCCAATCTGCGACTCTCAGTGTAGGATCTCGGCCTACGCCGATGATTTATTTTTTTCCCTTCCCAACTCTGAGGTGTCACTACCAAACCTGATGAAGGAATTTGCACAATATGGAGCACTCTCAAACCTAAAGATCAATTTTGGCAAGTCGGAAGCCATGGGAGTTGCATTACCACCCAACCTTCAATCTTCCCTCCAGTCAACTTTCCATGCCAAATGGGCAATATCGACGTTACACTACTTTTGGTACCATAATCCCCGCAAACTTGAACCAAATCTTTGCCCTCAACTTCATACCCATGCTGACCAAAATCCGCCTTTTACTGGACTCATGGCACAAAGGATTGCATTCATGGGTCGGAGGGTGCAATCTCCTTAAAATGTGCATACTACCAAAGCTCCTGTATCTGCTTCAGGCCCTTCCGATTAAAATCCTAGCCTCCTATTTTAAACCGGTCCATGCCCTATTTCTAAAATTTGTCTAGGCTAATAAAAAAACCCCGCCTTCCTAAGCATCTCATGTCACTCTCCAAAATGTACAGCGGCTCAGCAATGCCAGACATCAGGAACTATTACCACGCTACCCATTTGGGCCACTTGGTGGACTGGCACAGTCACTCAAAACTATGGGTTGCCCTCGAAAAAAGCGCAGGCGCCTATTCCACTGGAAGGGGCCCTGTGGTGTTATGTCCACCTCCCTCCTAAAATGAAAAGTCATCCACTGCTAGGGACGACGCTTTGCGTCTGTTCACAGAGATGCACAAAGAACACCCTTTCCACGCCGGACTCCCCCCTCTACCCTATCATAGGCAACCCCCAGTTTCCCCCAGGGCTACATACCCAGACTGCGAGGCAGCTGACCCTGGCGGGACGGATTACAGCTGCGCAGTTCTTAGACACGGGGACATGGCTCTCCATTGAGACCCTGAGTAGTGGGGAGGGCCCTTTCAGGCTCCCGTTTTGGTCGGCCCTCCAGTTGGGACACTTTCTTGGCTCCTTACCCACCCAGCAACACTTCGACCGCTTACCCCATTCGAGGACTATTGTTTGGATGACGGTGACCTAACACAAGTGTTAAATAAAATGTATAGGCTCCTAAACAACCCACCCTCACAGCCAGACCTCCCATTCTTGCAAAAGTGGGAGTAAGACTTGCACCGTAACTTTACACCCGCTCAAATCCAACATATACTTACATTTTCCCTGAAATCATCCATCTGCACAAGGATTCAAGAGACCAATTATAAATTGCTCACTCGGTGGTATCTTACGCCTGAACGACTCAAAAAAAGCTTTCCGACCACATTCGACCTTTGCTGGCGGTGCCTGGGGCACAGGGGAACGCTCCTACACTTTTTTTGGTCTTGCCCAAAACTTGCTTCATACTGGGATATTGTCAAGAAAGTCACCCAATGGTTAGTGGAGTATGAAATTGCTGATGATCTGGCCTTTTTCCTCTTGCACGCAGTCACAGTTTCTGCAAAAACCTCGAAAATCCATAGTCCGTCATCTCTTGAACGCGGCGAAATCGTGCATCCCCATTCACTGGAAATCTCAGACACCCCCGATGCCAGCCGAATGGTACCGTAAAATAGAGTATATTAATAAGCTGGAAGACTTGGTACACACGGCAAATCAGCAACAGGAAAAACATGCCAAGACATGGAAATTTTGGAATCAGTTCATTCTCTCAGAGAAAGGGAAATCACTATTGGGAATTTCGCAAGCTATTAGACCCCCACATTTTGACCAACTAAGTAGTCCTGAACCAACCTGTCCCTGCCCTGCACCCCCCCCTTTCTGGGGGCTGCCACTCCATCCCTGCCTTCTCCTTTACTTCCTTCATGCCCTGATTTTGTATCTGTTCCACCCCCCCCCCCCCCGGGAACTTCTTCTCTAGGCTTTTATGTTCTCCCGTCTTTGTTCTTTTTCTTCCTTCTTTT
>BLSH010178646.1:280406-297961 GCA_018402905.1 Glandirana rugosa
AGGAGAGAAGGATGTATTTGGGGGAGGTATCGTATCGAGTAGTCAAGCATGTGTTCGGCATGTTCTTGTCTCGTGTCTCCCCACCCACGACGCAGACAGTCACTTGAGCCTCTTTTCCTAAAATGCCATTCAAAATTATTTTAGGGAAAAAGAGGATAGCAAGTGACTGTCTGCGTCGAGAGGTAATGTACACCCCTACAGGGGTTCGACACAGTTTTTCTCCCCACCCCCATTTGCGGTTGTTGTCATGGGTTGTCTTGGAGATTCCTCCGCGGTCTGCGCGGATGTGACGGCGGGCGTTTTGAAACGCCGGTTTTCGTCGTAGGCTTCTACGTTTGTGTAGTTGAAATATTTAAAATCCTTTTCTCCGAGTTCACTGACAGACGCAGCACCCACCCCTCTGTGCTCTGTTCTTGTACGGCTTGTGTACGAACTGATGAGCTATGCTATGGAGGGGGTTTATGTAGGAAGAGAGGACTGCCCCATGGGAGGGGCCAGCTGTTCTTTCCCCTGCCTAGTTAACTCCTAGTGAGACCAGCATAAACCCCACACGTAATGGAGAGATGTGTCTGTCAGTGAACTCAGAGAAAAGGATTTCACGGTAAGTTTTAATAAAATCCCTTTTTTTCAAAAGCAGATAAAACAATTAAAAACAACACACTCACATTTCCATATGCCTGGTCCCGGCACTAGGTTTAACCAGCATGTAGCTCGTGAGCCTGTGAGGCAAACAGCTGATGGTCAGGATGTGCGTGCCAAACCGTCGTTTGTATGCTGCATACCGTTCGCATACACAGTCCAGGAATTCACGAAAGAACGTCTTCTACGTACGATTCGCCGTCTTGGCGTCTTCAGGAAGTGACGTCATTCATCTTCCGGTTTTCCTTTTATATGCAAATACTCAATTTTGATTGGTTGGCTCCCCCAAAATGGAGGACGCTAAATTGTAACATGCACCCAGGCTCACGGCTTACGCTGTTTACACCCAGTGCCTCATTAAAAACCTAATCATTATCTTAGAAACCATTTAACAAATTACAGGTCCACTTTATATAAACAAAGTTTTTCCTTTTTTAACCATATATATCAAGCATCTTTCTCATTATCTACATGCAATAATTCAGGAATGCTGGACTAACTCCCTCTAGTGGCGTGAGACCACAATTCCCTGCATTAGCAGGCAAATGTTTTATCCTACCCCACCTTCCTGAATACTACCATTTCCAAATGGTCCCCATAAATTGATAAAATGATGAGGCTTGATAATAAGATTATGTTAAAAAATGGTAACAAATAATAAAATTGAAAAAATACATGTTAATTAACAATCCGTCAAAAAACATTGAAGATCAATGTCCTTGTTTAATCCCAAGGGTTGTAAACTTTGTATTCTATGGATCCAGCGAGTCTCCATTTGGGATACTGCTTTCACCATATCTGTATCCCTCCAATGGGGTTGTACTTTATACCCCAAAACCTAAGCAGAGTGGGGTCCCTATTATGAACCAATCTAAAATGATTTTATACGCTGTGAAACTTGAATCCCTTCTTAATATTATCTACATGTTCCCCCACTCTCTTGGCTAGGGTTCTTGTGGTTCTCCCTATATATTGGTAGTTGCACGGGCACATCATATAATATATATTTTTATGACACGTGGAATTTATATAAGGTGGAGCAATTATTGGACAACATTTTTGCTTATTTTTAGACTTTGTTTTATGGTGCTTCAATCATTCAAAATCTATTTTGGTTGACTTTTAAAGTAATATCACAAGCATTTTCATCACTCGCTGTATTCCAGCAATTATAGAGGGCTTCTGTCCTTTGTATCTATATTTTTAATTTTGTTACACTCAGAGCAGAGGTTTTTTTTCTATAGTTATGTTACATGCTACACCCTAAATACGAATGTTACTAAAGGTGAACTTATTCTTTAAACTGATAGGGGCTTGCAATTTAATACAGCCTGAGAGGCTCAAGCTGCTGCCCCTCCATTTCAGTCTTGAGTCCTGCTGTGCAAAGGATTACGTAAAACTAATATAAAAATAGATCTGAGTAGCTACATTAGATAACTTTCATTTTTTTAAGGAATATATAACTTGCTAATTTGTGGTTTATCTACCTGAGGTTCAGCTACAAAAGGCCATTCAGTTGATGAATGCTCTTATGTTTTTTTCTAGAGGACAGAATCTGTTTTCAATGAAGTCCATGCATGACAGGAAAAGAGAAATTGTACATTTCAGTCTTCATTTGTACGGCTACTGGATTGATGTCTAGGACCTAGATCTTAGAAAAAACCCCACTTCACTCATGATTCCATGCAGTGGAGCCTAAGATAGTTTGCGCTCAAGTGCATGTGGTAACCTAGTCAAGGGGCCCTATGGAAGATTGCTGTGATAGTCTATACCAGGGTGCTTTGCATGCATTGTGAATTAGCAATAAGGCTGGGTTTATACACACACACACGCACGGCTGCAGTTTCAGTGCAGCAGTCCAGTGTTGTTTTGTTCACCAGTTCAAGTGCGAATTTTTACCTGAAATCGTGCAGGAACCGGACACAAAATTGCACAGGACCCTGTTTAAAACTGCCCCATGGCCGTCCGGCGCGTGTGTAAACCGGCTCCATTGAAAGCCAGTTCAATTCACATGTTATGCGAATTGGATGCGGTTAAAAACATATCCAATTTGCATATATGTGCACTGACCCTTAGGGTTCTTTGGAAGTAAGATTACTACCTCCTTGTAGAAGCAGCTCTGCCTGTATAGTCCCATTTGACTTCCATTTTGCAATACGCTTGATGAAATCTTCATCATGGATGTTCTGGGAACTCAAGTTTAACTTTAAATGTAGAATTAAAAAATATATATTTATGTCCTTCTAATAACTTTCTATGTTCTCCTCAATTAGGGCATGAAAATTTTCTTCCTTGTGGTTGCAACAATGTACATCCTGTATCTTTTGTTCCTTGTTATAAGAGCATGTTCCGAACTACGAAATATGCCATATGTTGGTAAGAGGTTTTGTAAAGTAAACTATATTCTGTGCATAAGTAAAAGTGGGTGTATCTTGTCAATAATACCATAAACCGATTGCGCAGCTTCTGTTTAATTCAGAGTGCGCTAAAGATTTGTTTTAAAATATTTTAGCCATTTTGTCCACGTCTGTAGTAGCAAGAATCCAAAATTGAATTTATTTTGAAGTGTCTGATAATGGGTATGACTATATTACACAAAACTAAAACTTAGTTGACAACACAGATTCTCTTTTCTGATTATCGAAGGCTCCATTTGCACTTGTGCAACTCCAAAATCGCATGATTTCCAATGTGACTTTGGAGCATGACTTTGATGTGACTTGGGTCCAGAGAGTGTAAAGTTCGATCAAAGATGCACACAAAGTAGTGCAGGCACCTTTTCAAAATCGCCATGACTTTGTCGCATCGATCTAAATGGGTGCCATTGAAAAAGAATAAGCTGCGACTTGTCTTGTCCAAAGTCGCATGACAAAAAGTGAATTGACAGCCGTCATTTAAAGTGCATCGATCTCCACCTAATCCACCACAGAGTAAGAGCATTTTAAGACTATGGGTTGATTTACTAATGGCAAATATACTGTGCGCTGCAAGTGCAGTTGCTCCAGATCTGAGAGGAAGCTCTGCTGGTTTCTATCATCCAATCATTTGCAAACTTTTTCTTTTTTTTCCCTTGCATGCCCCCACCCCCCGATCTAGAGCGACTGCACTTGCAGTGCACAGACAATTTGCCTTTAGTAAATCAACCCCTGTGGGTTACATTCATTTGCATTATCATGCTAATTTATTTTGAACAGGCTAGCAGCATTCTTTAACACCACAAAAATGAACCCTGCAGTTTTTTTTCCTTAATTTCTCCTACGTTCACTGACAGACGCCCTTCATTGACAATGGGGTTTACGCACATCCTACTAGGAGTAGACTAGGCAAATAGAAAAAAAGCAAGCTGACCCCTCCCAGGGGGCCGTCCTCACTCCAGCATATAACCCCCCAGCTCTGCATAGCATATCAGTTTTATTATGCCTAGTGCAAGGAGTTAGACCTGGTTCCCTGCTGGGACCTGCGGTTCCCCAATTTTTTTCTTCTTTTGGCTTCTCAAGCTATCTAATGAAGACTGCTATCAAGTAGCCGGCTGGGGCATAGAGGATATCTCGAATCCTGGAATTTCCCCAGCACATCCGACCGATGCGAGCTACCCTTAGCCTTGGCGGGGTCCGCCGCATCGTACCCCTTCCGTGCAGGAGGCTAGTGGGTGACCCTCACTTGCGTCCAGTGACGGGCTATGCTCGTGTCCAGGGGCGCTTGGCCTGCAGCATTCCTCCCTGTCTGATGGGAGGAAGGTCTGCTACCGGGTGGCTACCCGCTACGCACGTCGGATTGGTGAGTGACTCCCCTCTCTCCCCTCCCCCCCCCCAGGGGTGCGGAAGGGGGGGCTGGGCGATTTGCGGATGTGCCGGTTGGTGGAGGGTTCGGGTACACAGGTTCACCCCCCTCCTACACCCCCCCCCAACCCCCCACACCGCATCCCCGCGCTAAAACCGCCATGCGGCGATCCGCTGCCATTTTGCCATAGCCGCGGCCATTTTGTGGGCTATTTTGGCTTCTAGTGGTGGATCGGCGGCCATTTTGCCGTAGTCGTGGCCTGTGTGGACAGGCTTTGGCCTCTTGTGACCGCTCGGCGGCCATGTTTGATGTGCATACTGAAGTAAACATGCGGCTGGCGCCATTTCTTCCTCTTTTCCTCTGGGACAGCGTGGAAGGCACAGTGGCGGCGAAGGCTCCTGACAGGCGGGCAAGCACTCCTACTGGGACACAGTGCTTGTAGGGCATTTGTACACAGCAAGTATAGCTGGCTCTCCCTGGGGTGTTGGTAGCGGTGGGTGCAGTCCTCCTGGGTATTCTCCCAGTTTCTCTGTGGGGCAGTGGTGGGGCTGCATTGTGGGGGTGTCAGGGCCTATTGGCCTAGCAGTGTTGCGGTGGCGCAATGGCAGCTGAACCTGCGGGTTCTCTGGGCCCTCTGGTTCCCCTGGATCAGTTAAAGTCCATATTGGGGGAGTTTTTTCCCCGGGAGGTGCCGAGCCGTGTTAAGGGGGTGGCTAAAAAGCGTCCACCCCCCCCCCTTCTTCAGGGGAGGATTCTGAACCGGAAGGGGCCTCAGTGGTCATGGACCCCTGTGGAGCTCTCAGATGGTGAACTGGAGCCCTTGGATGGTGAGGAAGACCAGGGGGCCTCAGTAGCGCACGAGAGGGCGCTGGTGGCCTCCCTGATCACCGATATCTGTGTGCCTTTGCGGCTGGACCAGGCTGGGGAGTCGCAGGAGACTGCCTACGTTTGTGGGTCCTTTAGGCCATCTCGGTCCCCTAGGGCGTATCCCTATGACCAATTTTTTGACCAGCTGGTCTATAAGGAATGGAAGCGTCCGCAGAATGTGCGCTATCCTTTTGAGGACAGTGTTGTGCAGAAGTGGGCATCCCCCCGCAGTGGACCCTACGGTGGCTCGCCTGAATAAGGCAACGACCATCCCCTTGGAGGGGTCTCCCTCTTTTAAGGATCCGGCCGATAGGCGGACGGAGGCAGTATCCAAGGCACTGTTCTTGGTGGCGGGGTCAGCCATGAGACCAGCTCTGGCGTCGGCCATGGTGGCGCAATCTCTTACGGAGTGTGCGACGGAGTTGCACAATGACTTGAGCTGCGGATGTTCGCCTGAGGCTTCACAGCAGATGGACCATCTGATACAGGGTCTCCGGTATCTGTGTGACGTAGCTTTGGACCTGCTTCCCATGCTGCCTAAGATGTCTGTTTTTGCAGTCATTATCAGACGGGTGTTGTGGTTACGCTATTGGTCGGGACCACGCGTCTAAAAAGGGCCTCACGGATCTTCCCTTTCAGAGGGGTCGGGTCTCTTTGGGGCACAATTGGATGAAATCATTATGGATTTCACCAGGGGGTGGAGTACCTTTTCTCTTCTTCGGGTCAGAAGCATTTTTTTTTCGTGCAGCGGGCAAGGGCTCAAGGCCCGGCAAGTCTGCCTCGGGGTCCGGTAAGTGGCCCTGGCGGCGCAAGAGCGAAAAGATGGAGGAAAAGTCCTCTTCCGCATGATTGGGCCGACTTCTGGGGTTCACAGACAGGTGTACTGCTCGCATTTCCGACCGGTGGGTGCAGGAAGTGGTGTCCTCCGGATACAGGATAGAGTTCAGCACTCTACCCCCAGACAGGTTCTTCCCATCGAACTTGAGACTCCCTCAGGGGCATCGAGAGGCTCTCCTAGGGGCTGTTCAGACGCTCTCCGAACAAGGGGTGATTGTACCGGTACCTCCGCTGGAAAGGTTCCACGGCTTCTGTTCAAACCTCTTTGTGGTGCCCAAAAAGGGTGGGGTCAGGCCAGTCCTGGACCTAAAAGCGCTAAACCACTTTGTAAGGGCGCGAAAATGCAGGATGGAATCCGTCCGATTGGTCGTGGCCGCCCTGCACCAAGGGGACTTCATGGCAGTCCCTGGATATCAGGGACGCGTATCTCCATGTTCCCATTTGTCTCCGGCACCAGCGCTTCCTGCGCTTTGCGGTAGGAGACCTGCATTACCATTTTGTGGTACTTCCCTTTGGTCTAGCCTCGGCTCCTCGGGTATTTACCAAGTTGGTGGCTCCGGTGCTGTCGCTCTTGAGGCATTTCAGTGGTAGCATACCTCAACGAGTTACTCTTGCGAGCGGAGTCGGCTTCGGCCCTGGAGGAGAATGTGGCTAACCATGGCCTCGTTAAGAGACTTTGGCTGGCTGATCAACCTGCAGAAGTCGACGTTGGCCCCGTCCTGTCGACTGGAATATCTGGGTCTGATTCTGGACACAGAGCAGGCGAAGGTGTTCTTACCTCTGGCCAAGTTGCTGACACTGCAGGCAGTGGTGCGAATCCTGCTGTCACGCCAGTGGTCCTCCTTACGGTTCCGTATGCGGGTGTTGGGGCTCATGGTCTCGGCCTTCGAGGCGATACCTTACGCCCAGAGTCACACTCGGCTCCTACAGCGAGCAATTCTGTCACGGTGGGACAAGTCTCCGTTGTCCCTGGACCAGCTGATCAGATTGGATCATCAGACCAGAGGATCGTTGACCTGGTGACTTCAGGCCCCGGCTTTAACGTTGGGAAAGTCGTTTCTTCCCCTGAACTGGTCGATAGTCACAACAGACGCCAGTCTATCGGGCTGGGGGGTCCTGGGGCAGCTGTCTGCTCAGGGCCGTTGGTCGGCGCAGGAATCCCGCCTTCCGATAAATGTGCTGGAGCAGAGGGCAATCAGGCTCTGCCTCTCCCACTGGACAGTAAGGCTGCGCGGCCTCCCTGTTTGGGTTCAGTCGGACAACGCCACGGCTGTGGCATACGTGAACCATCAGGGCGGAACGAGGAGCTCGGCAGCGGCTGCGGAAGCGGCTCGCATTCTGAGATGGGCAGAAATTCACGTGCCGGCAATCTCCGCCATTTACATTCCGGGCGTAGAAAATTGTTAGGCGGACTTTCTCAGTCGCCAGACGCTGGATCAGGGGGAATGGCCCCTACATCCAGAGGTGTTCCGTCAGATTTTCCACAGGTGGGGCACGCCAGATGTGGACCTCATGGCATCCAGGTTCAATCATAAGGTGCAGACCTTCGTGTGCAGAACAAGGGATCCGTTGGCGGACGCGTTGATAGCGCCTTGGGGTCGGTACCGGCTCCTGTACGTTTTCCCTCCTCTCACGCTCCTACCGCGGCTACTGCGCAGGGTAGAAGCGGAGGGGATCCTGACAATCCTGGTAGCTCCGGATTGGCCTCGGCACCCTTGGTACGCCGACGTGGTGCGGATGGGGACAGATGTCCCCTGGCGTCTTCCACTACGCGAAGATCTGTTGTCTCAGGGACCCATCCTGCACCCTGCTTTACCCTTACTGGCTTTGACGGCTTGGCTATTGAGTCCCAGGTGTTGAGGGATAGGGGCATCTCTGACTCTGTGATCCCTACCATGCTGAAGGCGCGCAAGTGTACTTCGCACAAGATATCATCGCACCTGGAAGACCTATATTGCCTGGTGTGAGGCGGGGGGGGGGGGTGGAACCCCCGCTCTTACGTTGTGTCCCGGGTGCTGGCATTCTTGCAGCAGGGCCTGGATAACAAGTTGGCATTGAGTACACTCAAGGGTCAGATTTCGGCTCTGACGATTCTTTTTCAACGCCCTTTAGCATCACATTCGTTGATGCGTACATTTGTACAGGGTGTACGCCATGTGGCTCCTCAGGTGCGGTCGCCTTTGGCGCCGTGGGATTTGAATTTGGTGCTTTCTGTACTGCAGAAACCGCCATATGAGAAAATCAGGGATATTCCCTTACTTTTGCTGTCACAAAAGGTGGCTTTCTTGGTGGCCATTACATCCGCTAGGCGGGTATCTGAGTTGGCGGCGTTGTCATGTAGGTCTCCTTACTTGGTCCTCCATAAGATTAAGGCGGTCCTGTGACCTTCACCTTCGTTCCTACCGAAGGTGGTTTCCACCTTTCACATTAATGAGGATATTGTTCTCCCTTCCTTATGTCTGCACTCGTCGTATCCCAAGGAGATTGACTTGCATTCTCTGGATGTTGTGAGGGCTTTGCGGGTGTATTTGGCAGCTACAGCTTCTTTTCGGAAGTCTGATGCGTTGTTTGTCCTGACAGAAGGCCCGCGCAAAGGCTTGGCGGCCTCGTCTCGACTATCTTCTGTTGGATCAGTCAGACCGTGACCCGTGCGTATACTGTTCGGGGCAAAGTCCCCCCTTTTCCAGTCACGGCTCATTCCACCAGGGCAGTTAGCACTTCCTGGGCTTTCAGACACCAGGCTTCGGTGTTCCGGGTGTGCAAGGCGGCTACTTGGGCCTCAGTGCGCACTTTTTTTGTTAAGTTTTACAAAGTTGATGTGTCAGCATCCGCGGATGCTGCTTTTGGCCGTAAAGTTTTACAGGCGGCGGTGTAGGCGCAACTGGCGCCTCCTGGGAGGATTCTGTTGGGTACAGTTGTTGTTTACCCACCCCTCTTGAATGACACTGTTTTGGGACATCCCCACTTGTCAATGAAGGGCTGCGTCTGTCAGTGAACGTAGGAGAAAATAGGATTTTATTAAGAACTTACCGTAAAATCCTTTTCTCTGAGTTCACTGACAGACGTAGCACCCACCCCTCTGTGTTGCATTTTGTACGGCTTGTTACAAACTGATATGCTATGCAGAGCTGGGGGGGGTTATATGCTGGAGTGAAGACGGCCCCCTGGGAGGGGCCAGCTTGCTTTTTTTCTATTTGCCTACTCCTAATAGGATGTGCATAAACCCCACTTGTCAATGAAGGGCTGTGTCTGTCAGTGAACTCAGAGAAAAGAATTTTACAGTAAGTTCTTAATAAAATCTTATTTTTTTCAAACACTGTATGTGGAATGTGCATTGGGGTGCACTGCAAAGCCTGTGCATTCCCCAATACAGTACTGTAATTGTGCATTTGGGTGTCATTCAAATTAAATGGCATCACAACAATCTGCACCATGGTCACTATGCTTTCTACTAGTGTTTAGTAAAACCTTAAACTACAACGCATGAATGGGACATTGAAGGCATCATTGAGTAGAGGAAAAAAGCAGCTTATCATTGATAAGCCTTCAGCTATACAGTCAGTTGCTGTGCGGTCTGCAGCACCTCACATTTGCAGATAGAGCAGTTTGTTTACTCTCCGCTTATGGCAGTGCTCTTTTTATGAGATCACCTATAGACAGGGTCATTGTTTAGAAGCTTGGAATACACAATAGCTGTAGCACATACCTGTTTGTTTCTTTTACACTAAGCTTACAACCTCTTTCTAATTTTACCTGTCTGTGTCCCTACTAGTGAGATTCACCTTCTCTTATTTGTCCTTGTAACCATTGCCCACAGGACAGAGAGCGATCGGAAATAAGAACCTTTACCGGTTTCATGGGAACAGGAGGTGAGGGGAAATCTTTCAGTAGGGATGCCTATTTAAGTGAGAGCATCCTTTAGAAGGGACTTCCCCTCACTTTGAAGAGTTTCCTCACTTCTTGTTGTGTCCGTGGGAAATCCCTCTCAGAGGGAAAGAACACATAAAAATCATAGGTGTGTGCAGGGGGTGTGCTAGTTGTGCCTGGGCACACCCCAATCACTACATGTGGTGCTGATTCCCCCCTAATGTCTGGGCTTCCCCCTGTGTTTCCTGCCCTGGAGTGCTGCAGGCTCCCTCCTCTACTCCCCCCCCCCTTGCAAGAGGATGTTCAGGAAGGGGATGTTTCAGGTTGGAAAGTGGGGGAAGGGGCTAGTAAATGTGTCATTTACTGGTGCCTTCCTTTTTATAAATGAACAAACTCACTTACTGTGTTCATTCATAACTGAAGCATAGTAAACTGTGTTTACAATGATTCTGTTTGTGACTGAACAGGAAGCTGCTCAGCACAGAGCACTTTCCCATTCATTCATTATTCAGTGAAGCTGAGGCTGCAGAGAAAGGCATGCGTGTTTTGAGCTTTGGGGTGCATACCCTAATACAATAGGCTGCGCACACCTATGATAAAAATCCATTCAGTTCTAAGCCTTCCGTATTAAACTTTACCAAACTGAAGGAGGAAAACATATGTTTTGACTATATTTCGAGGTGTGACTTTTCTGCTTCTGTTATGTTTGTTAAAAATATATTTTCTGTCTTTCAGATCTGCGTCTAAAGTTTCTTACAGCTTTAACTTTCCTAGTGCTTGTTATCAGGTATGTCAGTGGTAAACACATATCTAGAGGTTATCTGCTTTTCTCCAGAAGCAAAGCAAACATGATCGTTCACAATATTAAAAAACTTTATTGTGAATCAGTTAAGTTCAATTTGCTGACCTTCATAAGTGAGTCACAATAAACAGGTTAAAGGGGTTGTAAAGGCAGAAGTTTTTTTTTTTTTTTGTTTTTTTTGTTTTTTGTCTTGGGGTCCTTTCACACCAGCAGATCGTTCTGGTCCACCTGTCAGTTTTTCAGGCAGACCTGAATGGACGCTCCATTGTCCTCTATGGAGCGATGGATGTCAGCATTGACATGTCCGCTGACATCCAATCCGCTCCGATCCGCCAAATACAGACAGATGGAAACCCTATTTTGCATCTGTCTGTCCGTGTTCATCCGATCAGATCCGCCAGTTTTGGATAGAGGGAAGAGGGATTAGAACCCCTATCAATTGCTATTGCTGTCTGTGCCACCATTAAGGAGATCCTCTCTCTCTATTTGTCCTGTCTAGGGTTCTTTCACACATACGGACCGTTAGTTTCATTCATTCATTCAGTCACGTCAAAACGGATGAAGTATTCATCATTTTTTCCATCAGTTTTTTAATCATTTTTTTTTACATCCACTACCAATGCAAAAATGGATGAAAAACTGACCATTTGTCAGTTTACATCCCTTTTTTTGTCTGATCCGCTTTTTTGTCGGATGAATAATAGGGCTTTCATCTGTTCAAAAAAAAAACAGATGTTGACGGAAGCGGATGAAAATGGATGATCATCCGTTTTTCCATAGAGATGCATTGATGTCTGTTTTTCATCCATCAATGGATGGATGAAAAACGGACAAACGGTCTGTATGTGTGAAAGGGGCCTTACCATCATCATTGAAAGTTAAAAAAAAAAATCTGATATTTTGAGTTGTCCCCAGAAAAGTAATGGAGGAAAAATCTTCCAATGGAGGCACTAGTTATGGTGAGCTGGGGGACCCCAAGGAATTCCCTTTATTTGCAAGGATTTCCCCCTCACTTCCTGTTTGGCTATAAGACAGGAAGTGAAGGGAAATCTCCACAATGGGACACAGATGGCAAAAAAAAAAAAAAATCTGACCTGTTATAACCCTCCCTTGCTCTATTCAAAATGAAAAAAAACCTTAGTTTGACCTTAGTTCTATTTTAATGTATCCTAGGCATTAAGATTAAAAGCCTTCTGTGTGCAGCAGACCCCTCAGCCTCCCTAATATTCACCTGAGGTCCCTCTGTCCAGAGATGTTCACAAGGGTCTCAGCCATCCGAGATTCTCCCTCCCTGATTGGCTGAGACCTGGCAGCGGAGCTATTGGCTTCCGCTGCTATCAATCAAAGCCAGCTAGCCAATCGGGGAGAGAGAGGCTGGGGAGGGGCTCCGTGTCTGAATGGACACAGGGAGCTGTGACTCGGCTCAGGTGCCCCCATAGCAAGCAGCTGCTTGCTGTTAGGGGACTGAACAAGAGGAAGGGGCCAGGATCACAGAACAGGGACCCGAGAAGAGGAGGATCTGGGCTGTTCTGTGCAAATCCACTGTAACAGAGCAGGTAAGTACATCATGTTTGTTATTTTTATTGTAAAAAAACGAGACGTTACAATCAATTTAAGAACTGTCCAAAAAATGACAGGAGCCGCATATAACTTTTTTTTTTATGCATAAAGTGGTTGGTTCTAAAGGCAGAATGTTTTTTTTTTTTTTTTAGATCTTAAAGCGGAGTTCCAGTCATTTGTTTATTACAGTCAGCAGCTACAAAAAGTGTAACTGCTGACTTTTAATAAGCAGCCACTCGCAGGGTCCATCTGTGTACTTCACTACAGCCGTGTTTTCCTCGTGTCCTCCCTCGGCAGCATTGGCATCACTACTGTGGGCACCCGGCTGTGACAACTTTCGCCTTCACAACCAGGTGCCCACTGCACATGTGTGAGCTGTGCTGTGGCCTGTTACTGGCCCCCGAAGTCTTCTAGGACTTGTCATATGGTCTCAAAAGACTTTGGGAGGGAGAACTTCTGCTTCCGGTCGCCTAGGCGACTGGAACGGAAGTGAGAGCAGGTATATATCAAATTTGGGTACTGTAGTGATGTAGTAGTGGAGTAATGGATGTTATTATTTAGTTATTATTATTATGATGGTTAATTTTCCGCAACACCCGGTTCTTCCAGAGAGAGAGAAGCATTTATTAACTTCAGACAGAATAAAGTCCATCAAGAGATAATACAATCCAACATAGGTGTAGAGAATATTGATGACAGGAATAGTGTAGCATTGAGACCACTTCAGAGGAACCCAGTTTTCCTGTCATACCTTACCTACAACAGGCTTCCCTCTTGTACAGCTTTCTCCCCCTCCCATGGGTGACTAAGAGCGATTGACCAAGTTAATTAGGCATTTTGTCTTGAAAGAGCGACAGATAATGACCCTAAGCCGTCAACAGCTGTAATCATAAACTCCTAGGTGGTCTTTTCTTAACATTAATATATCATGGAGGCATTATCTGTCTTTAATCAAAACTCCCTTTGAAATGCCTAATTAGATAACCAGTCCCGAATATTAATGCATCTTTGCACAACACAATATAAAATAGATTTGTCAAGTGTCTGTCCCAATACATACCCAATGTATGTATACACACAATATAATATATATATATGCATGTACACACACACACACACACACACACACACACACATACACACACATCCATATATAATATATGAAATATTACACAACAGGTACCTGCCCCCCCCCAATACTTTCCTGAGCCCCATCTCGACCCAGCAGTGTTGCACGAGAGACTCGACTGGCTGGAGCTCTTCCTTCTGATGGCTGAGACAGCAGTGGAGCGTCATTGGCTCTCACTGCTGTCAATTAAAGTCAGTGAGCCAATGAGGAGAGAGCAGGGGAGGGTCGCTGCTCCATGTCTGAATGGACACACGGAGTAGCGGCTCGGCTCATGTGCCCCCATAGCAAGCCGCTGTGGGGGCACTCGGCAAGGGGAAGGGGCCAGAAGCACCAAAGAGGGACCTGAGAAGAGAAGGATCGGGGCTGCTCTGTGCAAAACCACTGCACAGAGGAGGTGAGTATAACATGGTATCTTCAAATAAAAAAAAAGAGACTTTAGTATCACTTGTGTTTTATTGTATTCTCCTTTTTTTTTTTTTTTTTTTGTCTTGCAGCATCGTCATTTTATATCTAAGATTCGGTTCACAAGTTTTACAGGACAATTTTGTTGCAGAGCTGTCTACACATTATCAAAATTATATCCTTTTTGCTTGCAACCTTATTAAAAATCCAACTTGTGGTAGTAGCAACATATTCGCCACTTGAATTGTTGTGAATGTTATCCAGAGTATCAATTTGCTACTATACATTACAGTTTGTTTTTTATGTTTGTAGGACCACTATTGTTTAAAATATTGTAGTGTGATATCTGCACTTTTAATACATGTAATAATAAGATATATATATATATATTCTTTCTATATTATGCATTTGTTTTTGTCCTTTTTTTTTACAAGAAGTCAAAGTAAAGGTGACCAAGGCAGGGTTGAAGAAAGTATAACACTGTCAGGGTTGCTAACCATGGTCCTATCTTATTCACATGGCTTAAGTATTCTTTGTGTGTAAATGTAGAGAAAAAATATTCAAAAAAACATGAAAATTAAAAATGGAAACGCTCTAATATTGTGGATACAGGTCTTAATTTATAGTTTATTAAAAATATCGTATTTTTCATGATCGTGGCCCTTTAGGCTATTTTCACACTGGGGCGGGGGGGGAGCGGTAAAGTGCCACTGGTTTCAGCAGCGCTTCTCCGCTGTTATAGCGGCGCTACGGCGCCGCTATACAGTCGGCAACATATCGCTTTTAACCCCCCACAAGGTGTTAAAAAGGGGTTAAAAGTGCCAGCGCTCTGCGCTTTGGAAGCAATGTCCATTGATTTCAATGGGAGGAGCGCTGTATACACTGCTCACCGCCCCAAAGATGCTGCTTGCAGGACTTTTCCTAACGTCCTGCAAGAGCACCGCCCCAGTGTGAAAGCACTTGGGCTTTCACACTGGGGTGCATTGGGACACGTATTTCAGGCTCTTTACAAGTGCTATTTTTAGCGCAAAAGCACCTTAAAAACGGCTCAGTGTGAAAGTAGCCCAAGACTAAGCATTACTTTGTTCATCCAGTGGTTGTCCATGATCGAAGTATAAGCTTCCTAGTGAAGAGCCAGTTTCTTTTCCCTTAACACTTAACACCAGCAGAGTTCTTGTCCTTCTATGGCTTGCTGAATTTTTATCTATACACTTTAGCATTTGTCTACTCACCATCAAAAAATGCACTGTATGGTAAGTGTTACCCTTGAAATTTTCTCTTGTATTTTCAGCAAATTTACTTAATATCATAATGTTTACTCGAAAAGTAACTTGTGATTTGAATTTCAATTTAAAATGTTGGGTATTTTATATTCAGATTTGTAAATGTTTTCATCTATTGGGGAAAGGAGTGGCTTTCCTGCTGCCTATCCACTTCAGTACTAGAGTGGTGGTGTGTTTTTTTTGTTTTTTTTTTCATTTTTGGCAATATCTTCGTTCCACCCAGAATATCTTTTAGGTTTTATAGCCTATGGTAACATATAATATGTTTTATTCAGGACAGATAGGGCTTTCATTTTGTAGCAAAAGTGCATACGTATTTTCTATTTGGTTTTAATTGGAGCTACATAGTAAAAGAATAGAAACATAAAGCCTAAGTGTAGTTAAAACTGCAAGCATAAAATCATCACAAAGGATATAACTTAGTATGTGTCCCTTGTGTTGATTCTTGTTTCAGGAATAATCTTGCTCTGCCCTATGAATGACACAGGATCTCTGAATGTGGGATGGGCAGACGATTGATAGCTCTGGGCCATCAGAGATCGTGTGTCATTCTTTGAAACGGTAGTACAGCTTCTATGAATGGTGGATCAGGCAGGAAAGGGTGGGCATAGGCAAGCTTTCTTGATGGGAGCTCCTGACAGCCTCTTAGCTATATTAACCCCTGGTGCACCGGATAATGACTGCGGCGAGGGGAATGGGGGGTGCTACTTTTCTAGGCAAATGCTTGCATTTCAATTCTCTCAGCCATCCACATCCCTGGGGGTGGACCTCCTAAGTAGCCAACACATAGGCCCAGAAAGGGGGGGGTCTCAGAACCTTGAGATGTTTCAAAATCCCTGTGAGATGTGGAGAAAACAGATGTGCACATCCTGATCTCCAGGTTCAAAAACAAACTGAACAAATTTGTATAGAGAACCAGGGATCCTTCACCCTTTGAAGTGTAGATTCTCTTGTGATTACTTGGATTCAACCCATCCTGATGTATGCCTGCCTTCAAAGGACGGGTTTCTGTTTTATGCATTCTGTTCCACAATCCTCTTGCCTCACAATCCCTTATTGACTTTTATTCAGGAAGTTGCTTATATAAATCCTCCAGTTTGACCTACTGTCACCTTTTGGATCGCAACCTTGTCTTATCTGTCCTTCAGACCCCCCTTTAAACCGATTCCTTTGTTGGGTGTGTTTCTGAGTTGAAATCTTTCTTATAAAGGGCCTTTTCTTTCTTTGCACAGAAACAAAGTAGTCTTGAGACCAAAACTTTCCTTTCTCCTATCGTTCACTGACAGACGCAGCTCTCCATTACGTGTGGGGGTTTATGCTGGTCTCACTAGGAGTTAACTAGGCAGGGAAAAGAAACAGCTGGCCCCTCCCATGGGGGCCGTCCTCTCTTCCCACATAAACCCCTTCATAGCATAGCTCTTCAGTTTCAATGCCTAGTTTGCAAGGAATTGACCTGGCTTCCCTTCAGGGGAATTGTGGTCCTGTTTGTGACCGTTTTTTATTTAATTTTCTTTTACTTTTATTTGTCTTCTATCAAGCAATTGATCTGCTATCAAGAAGCCGGTCGGGGCATAGAGAGTCTATGGGCTCTGTACTTTCCCCGTCCTGGCCGACCAATGCGAGCCAGTCCCGCCGTATGGGGACCCGCCGCATCGTGCCCGTTCCGTGCGGGCGGCCTGGGGTGATTCCCCCCCCCCTTACGCCCAGCCCTGGATGGAATTCGGGAAGGGCGACTTTCTGGCCTGCAGCATACCGCCCAAGCAGGGGCGGAAGGTCTGCGAATGAGTGGCTACCCATGGCGTCGTCCGGAGTGGTGAGAGTTCCTTCCTTCCCCCCCCTTTTTAGGGGCGGAAAGGGGGGACCGACGACCCAAAAACAAAAAAAAATTTTTTTGCTGGGTAGGGGCATGTGGAGCTCCTGTTCACCCCTTCACACCCCCCCCCCCCACGCCATTTTGCGGCGGACCGCCGCCATTTTGCCGTAGCCGCAGACATATTGGGCCTATGGGGCTTTCCCTCTAGCGCTCAGAGTGGCCATTTGCGGTACTGCACATTCCCTGCAGGTGTTTTTCGGCCTCTAGTGTTCAACGGCGGCCATATTGGAATACCTGCTTATGCAAAAACGTGTCTACAACGTTTTTGCTTTCACTTTGGAACGGTTTGTGCTCCTGACGGTGCGGTTCTCTGACAATCCTCAGGGTTATGGCAGCAAACAGCAAGTATAGCTGGGCTCTCCTGTGGGTGCTGGTGGCGGCGGGTGCAGTCCTCCTGGGTTCCCTGGTGCACTGTGGGGTGGTGTTGTGTGGCTGTACCTTTAATTTTTAGTATGCATCTATGTGTTACTAAGGGAGCTGAACATGCTAGGAGCAATCAGCGGCGGCGCAATCTGC
>BLSH010178646.1:298950-310387 GCA_018402905.1 Glandirana rugosa
GTGGCCGGACGCTTAGGGTCTTCTATGAGGGGGTGGGCTTAGGGTCCACCCCCGTTGGGTAGTCCGACTCCTCCTGAACAGGAGTCGAAAAAACCAAAGCGCGACGGTGACGGCCATGGGCCGGGGACGTCGCTGGAATGGCACAGATGCCGCTTTGAGTGCGGAGGTCCGAGACCCTTCTTCCCGTGAATGGAGGACACTTTAGGAATTACTAGAGTGGGTCGGACCTGGCTTATCTGCAGGTGGGACTTTCCCTTCCAGACACCTTCGTACCAGTGGCCTGGTTTTTGCGTTGGTCTCATGGGCAGACTTCTATGTCGTTGTGACGATGGGACCTAGTGTATCCGTCATTTAGTTGTCGGGGTAGTGGTTCCAAGTGGCAGCGCGAAACCAAAAAAGCTGAGGACAAGTCCTCCTCAGCCTGATGGGTTGCCCCCACCTGGGATTCGGGTGGGGGAGTATCTTCTGGGATTCGCAGGCCGGTGGAGGGCCCACATTCCCGATCGTTGGGTCCGGGAAGTGATGTCCACTGGGTACAGGATAGAGTTCAACACTCTACCCCCAGACAGGTTCTGCCCATCAAACTTAGGGCTCCCACAGGACCACCGGGAGGCTCTTTTTGGGGCTGTCCAAGCACTTTTGGTCCAGGGGGTGATTGTGCCAGTGCCTCCAGAAGAGAGGTTTCGAGGTTTCTACTCGAATCTATTCGTGGTTCCCGAAGAGGGGGGGGGGGGGGGGTTCGGCCAGTACTGGACCTGAAGGCCCTGAACCGGTATGTCAGGGCGCGGAAATTCCGGTTGGAATCTATACGCTCGGTCGTGGCCGCCCTTCATCAGGGGGAATTTTTGGCGTCCCTGGACATCAGAGATGCGTACCTCCATGTACCCATTCATCCACGGCATCAGCGCTTCCTGCGCTTTGCAGTGGGAGACCTCCATTTTCAATTTGTGGCACTCCCCTTCGGCCTGGCCTCAGCACCTCGAGTTTTCACAAAACTGCTAGCCCCGGTGTTGGCGTTGCTCCGACAGAGAGGCATTGCGGTGGTAGCCTACCTAGACGACCTGCTCCTGCGAGCGGAGTCCGTCTCAGATCGGGAGGAGAATGTGAGACTCACAATGACATTGCTGCAGGACTTCGGTTGGTTACTCAACCTGCAGAAGTCGTCGGTCTCTCCATCCCGTCGCCTGGAGTATCTTGGTCTAATTCAGGCGAAGGTGTTCCTCCCTTCAGCCAAGTTGCTGTCTCTGCAGTCGGCAGGTTCTGTATGCGGGTGCTAGGGCTCATGGTCTCGTCGTTCGAGGCATTTTGCCCAGAGTCACACTCGTCTCCTTCAGCGAGCAATTCTGGCTCGTGGGACAGGTCCCCTCGGTCCTTGGACTTTCGTAGCCATCTGAGCTCCCAGACCAGGGCATCTCTGGCTTGGTGGCTTCAGGACTCGACGCTGACTCAGGGGAAGTTGTTCCTGCCCCTTCAGTGGGTGATCATCACCATGGATGCCAGTCTTTCAGGCTGGGGAGGGATCCTGTGGCAGCTGTTTGCCCAGGGCCGTTGGTCGGCGCAGGAGGCTAGCCTCCCCATCATTGTCCTGGAGCTGAGAGCACTCAGTGCCTTTTTTCACTGGGTGAGATTGCAGGGTTGTCCGATTCGAAATCAATCGGACAATGCCACAGCAGTGGCGTATGTGAACCATCAGGGCAGCAAAGGAGTCCAGCAGTTACGGCGGAGGCAGCTCTGATACTACGTTGGGCGGAATGTCACGTTCCGGCAATCTCTGCCATTTACATTCCCGGTGTGGAGAACTGGCAGGCGGACTTTCTCAGTCGCCAGACACTGGACCAGGGAGAGTGGTCTCTCCACCCGGAGGTGTTCAATCAGATTTGCCGCAGATGGGAGACGCCAGACGTGGATCTCATGGCGTCTCGATTCAATCACAAGGTGGAGACCTTTGTGTCCAGAACGAAGGATCCGTTGGCAGTGGCCACAGACGCTCTGGCGGCCCCCTGGGGCCATTACCACCTTCTGTACGCTTTCCCTCCGATAAAACTGCTTCTGCGATTGATACGCAGGATAGTGGCAGAGGGGATACCAATAATCCTGGTGGCTCCAGATTGGCCTCGGCGCACTTGGTACGACGACGTGGTGCACATGGTGGCAGACGCCCCTTGGCGGCTCCCGCTGCGAGATGACCTTCTGTCTCAGGGGCCCATCTTGCACCCTGCTTTACCCTCGCAGGTTTTGACGGCTTAGCTGTTGAGTCCCAGGTGCTAAGAGACAGGGGAGTCGCTGACTCAGTGATCCCTACGTTGTGGTAGGCTTGCAAGTGTACTTCCCGCAAGATTTACCACCGCACCTGGAAGGCTTGTATAGCTTGGTGCGAGGCGGAGGGTCATAACCCTCGCTCTGATGTCGTGTCCAGGGTCCTGACTTTTTTGCAGCAAGGCCTGAACAAAAACCTGGCTTTGAGCACACTCAAGGGCCAGATATCGGCTCTGGCGATTCTTTTTCAGAGACCTTGGCTGCGCACTCGTTGATTCGTACCTTTGTACAAGGTGTGCGACATGTGGCGCCTCGGGTGAAGGCTCCGATGGCTGTGTGGGATCTGAATTTGGTGCTTTCTGTACTTCAGAAACCGCCATATGGGAATATCAGAGAGATTTCCTTACAATTGCTGTCGCAGAAGGTGGCCTTTTTAGTTGCCATCACTTCCGCCAGACGGTGTCTGCATTAGCAGCACTATCGTGCAAGTCTCCCTACCTGGTCCTACATAGGGACAAGGCGGTCTTGCGACCCTCTCCTTCATTCCTTCCGAAGGTGGTTTCTTCCTTTCACATTAATGAAGATATTGTCCTTCCTTCATTGTGCCCTCGTCCGTCACACTCAAAAGAAATTGAGTTGCATACTTTGGACGTAGTGAGGGCCTTTTGAGTGTTCTTACTTGCCACAGCTTCTTTTCAAAAAGCTGATGCCTTGTTTTGGCTGTCAGAGGGTCTGCGCACAGGGTTAGCGGCCTCGTTGCCTACGATTTCTCGTTGGATCAGACAGTCCGTGACCCATGCCTATTCTCTTCGGGGCAAGGCTCCCCCTTTTCCGGTCACGGCTCATTCTACCCGGGCTGTTAGCACTTCCTGGGTTCTCAGGCACCAGGTCTCGGTGCCGCAGGTGTGCAAGGTGGCCACTTGGGCCTCGGTTCACACTTTCACTAAGTTTTATAGGTTGCTGTGCTTGCATCTTCGGATGCTGCTTTTGGCTGCAAAATTTTGCAGGCGGCAGTATAGGCGTGTCTGGCGCCTCCTTAGATGTTCAGTTGGGTACTGTTAGCGTTTACCCACCCCTCTTTTTGACACAGCTTGGGGACATCCCCACACATAATGGAGAGCTGCGTCTGTCAGTGAACGCTAGGAGAAAAAGGGATTTTATTAAAATTTACCATAAAATCCTTTTCTCCAAGTTCACTGACAGACGCAGCACCCACCCCTCTGTGCTCTGTTCTTGTACGGCTTGTGTACGAACTGAAGAGCTATGCTATGAGGGGGTTTATGTGGGAAGAGAGGATGGCCCCCATGGGAGGGGCCAGCTGTTTCTTTTCCCTGCCTAGTTAACTCCTAGTTAGACCAGCATAAACCCCCACACGTAATGGAGAGCTGCGTCTGTCAGTGAACTTGGAGAAAAGGATTTTACGGTAAGTTTTAATAAAATCCCTTTTTTTTTGCCTAAAGTCGTCTTTTCCTTCCACTTCAGTGAAAACAGTTGTTCTCTTTTTTTCTCTGTTCTGCCCCAAACATTGGAATACTGCCCTACACTGTTTGGATGTGGTCAGGGCTGTTGGAGTCTACCTAGCAGCCACGGCTTCTGTTCACAAGACTAAATCCCTGTTAGCCTCTGTTCACACTGAATGCGGGTTTGAAATCAGGGAAACTGCCATTTCAGTCCAACTTCTGCAGTGATTTGAGAGACCTCTTTGAGGGTTCATGCACAGATGTCTATTGAAATCACCCCCAAAGTCACCAAAAGCAGTGCAGGAACTACTTTTGGGAATGGCAAAGTCGGCGTTGCACCAATTTGGACGGTGCCGTTGCCGGCAATAGGCTCCGATTTGACGTGAACGGGGCTTAGTTCTGCCTGTAGGTTTTCATAAAGGACATCCTGCCTTCCACTCAATTTCCAGGTGAATCAGACAGCTTATTTTCAGGCCTTAAAAAAAGAAAAATTCTCTTTTCCCCAGCAGAGCTCATAACACCGGGGCTCTTGGTGTCTTTTGGTCTTTTAAGCATTAAGCATCTACATCCCAGACTTGTAAGGCCACCACCTGGTCCTCTGTTCACATGTTCTCCAAGTTCTGCCAGGTGGATGCTAATGGGCAGTTGGGCTGCAAATTTCTTTTGAAATGGTTATCTGAGTGTTTTAGGTTTTTTTTTTTTTTATTGGCCTGTTGGCAGCTCTGTTTTGTTATTGTCCACTCCTCAGTTTATTGCTTGGGGATGTCCCATGGTCTATAAATACAAGTCCTGCCTCCTGCACTGTATCATAAAGATTAGAGGAATTTCCACTTTTGGAGTACAGTACAGGATCCAGTAAACGCCACTCTGTCTTCCTCAGTCCTTATTGCTTTAAAAAAAAAAGACTTGTCTTAAGGAGTGGCCCGAGTTATAGTAATGTGCACTAGGGGTGGCCCTAGCAAGTTTTGTTTGCCAGTATCCAATCACCTGTAGGTAGCCTGCATATAACCCTTGGTCTATGAATACAAGTCCTGTGTTGTATTTTCAAGTTAAGGAATTTACAGGCAAGTCAAAATTCCTGTAATATTTTCACAATGCAGCATTTGCATAACTGGTGCACCACCCTATATTTGCCCCAAAAATAATCCATAAAGCTTGATGATTAAGATATTACATTCATGTAACTTTTATGTAATGTAGCAAAATGTGCATTTTACCTTAGAATAGCTTTATACCTCTTTTAATACTACATTGTGATGGAAAACAAAACTATGGAGTTGATTTACTAAAACTGGAGAGTGCAAAATCTGGTACAGCTCCAGGTTTTTTTGTCAAATTTTTATTGAACAAGTTGAAGTTAGAAGCGTATTGGCTACAAGCATAGCTGCACCAGATTTGCACTCTTCAGTTTTAGAAAATCAACCCCTATGTGCATTATAAGAATGATATTAAGATCTGATCAAGTAGGGTTGTTCAGCAGTGACAGGTTTTTTTGATGCTAAAAATTGTAATGTCTACGTTCACTTGCCTGAGCATTTGATGCTAGCACAGTGAATGCAAATGTCTGCCCTGCCAGATCATCCAACATAATTGTTGTGCCACCCAGGGATTAATCTATAAATCTAAGAAGAATGGAATCATCTATAAAGCAACCTTCACAGGTGGGAATTACGTCTATCCACATGAGAAGGATCCTATGATTAAGTACTGGTTGTCTGGCTGAAGTTTGGCTGAACTTCTGTGAAAGAAGCAAATTGAGAAGGTTTCCTTTGGTTCAAAGGCGTATCTGCACCATCCTTGGATGCTTTCATCCAAAAGGCAAATGTGGGGAGAAGCCAAAACCAGTGACACCTTCGGATATCTTTCATAGGCAACAAGCCTCAGGCTTTAAGCTAAAGCCTGTATCCCACCTCACTAAGAAGAACTGGACACCCAAATTCTCTTTCTGGAGGCAAATTTTCCTCACAGTGAAGGGGCACCCTCACTTGTGAGGGTGGCAGGGTGTCAGTTGGCCTTTGAGGCTGCCTGGACTCAATGACCGTGTCTGCAGTGTGTTGTCCATAGGTCACAAGCTGGAATTTCCCTCTTCACGCTTTATGCACTCAAAGGTATCTTCGGATAACAAGCAGGGACAGTATTATTTGCAGCCCTGGAAAGACTGCTATTCTAAGGGTCATTGCACCTGCAATGGCAAACAGGTCTTGCAGCTTCTATTTCAACCTGCTCATGGTTCTGAAGCCAAATTGAGGTGTATTTTTTTCCTCAAGGGTCTGAACAAGTTCCTGAAGATTTAAAAACTCAGAATGGAACCAACCCAGTCAGTAATTGCTTTTATATCAGGGTGCTTCTTGGCATCAGTGTATACCAAGGATGTCTATCTACACATCCCGATTTTCTGGCCTAACCATTGGTTTCTGCCATTCGCAGTGTAGGATCACCACTGTTTGTGATGCTGCCTTTTGGACCGGTCCATGGAGCGAAGTGTGTTGACTCTTGGCTGCGGTTCAGGGGTTGTTGACCAAGTGTATGCCTATTTTGTGGGGTACTTAAGAAAACTTGCTCCAAAGAAAGCAGCTCAGAAACTAACATCAAATGTCTAACAGATGGTACAAGTCCTGGAGAGGTTTGATTGGGTGCTGAACCTTCAGAAGTTGGCATTGGGTCTAATACAACATCTAGAATATTTATACTTTTATACTCAATATGGCACAGGTTGAAGGTACTGCTTTTGCAGGAAAAAATATATCTTTGAGCCCAGATGAAGTTCCTGGGGGCGTTTTTGAAAGCCCCCTTCTTTGAGCATGCATGTACTTTGTTCTGGCCTTCTCCGCTGTGTACATTCCCGGTGTGCAAAAAATTGTCAGGAAGGCTTTCTTAGTCTTCAGCAGCTAAATATGGAAAAATGGGCTCTTCACCCGGAAGCACTGCAGGATTACACACCGGGATCTCCTTTGTACTCAGCGCTCAGTCACACAGTCCCACCTCCTGGAGGGCTCATAGGATAGATTTCACATGTCCTGACATTGGACTGGTGTTCTGTCTATCGTAGGAACTGTCCAGGAAGCAGGACTGTGTGTGTCTGAGTGCCGAGTAAACAGGAGATCCCTCTGTCTAATCCAGCAATGGCGAGGCTGCAGATGGGCAGTGATCAGTCTGCAATGATGGGCACTGATCAGGCTGCATTAATGGGCAATGGTGAGGCTGCGGATGGGCACTGATTAGGCTGCATTAATGGGCAATGGTGAGGTTGCAGATGGGCACTGATCAGGCTGCATTAATGGCCAATGGAGAGGCTGCAGATGGGCACTGATCAGGCTGCATTAATGGCCAATGGTGAGGCTGCAGATGGGCACTGATCAGGCTGCATTAATGGGCACTAACCCTTATTTTACTTCAAAGTTCCTTATTTAAAATTTACATATTTTTTTCCTGAAACTTCCCTCTTAAAATTAAGTTGCATGTTATATGCCTGTGCGTGTTCTACTCTGATAAATATGGTAACTACATTATTAAGCTGTAAATCCATTACCCTACATCAGTCTCTAGTGGCAATAACTACACAGCAGTTGGATTTTAATGAATATATGGCTAGAAATGAATTGCTTTATTAGAATTGCTTCAATTAATTTACTTCTGTTTCTTTTACAGAATCACAGTTGAAAGATAATCCTGCCTTTTCAATGCTAAATGACTCGGATGATGATGTAATATACGGGTAGGATGTTTGCTTTTGTGTAATTGTGGAGTACTATTCGATAATTTTCCTTCACATTCTGCATTTTTGTGCCCTGAGGCACGTTGCTTTATGGCAGCTCATATATTTTAGTTGGGCTCTCAACACACCTCAGCACATGAGAAAAACACCAGTCTAATTTTCACAATGCAGTGCACCACAGTGTACAGTGTTTACATCTGTGTGTTGTGTGCTATAGCATATGTGCTTTTTGGGCAGATTTTTTTTTTTTATTTACATCTATATGTACATCAAGGTGACCATTTAGAATAAATGACAATCCACATATACCCATGCATAACCATGTGTTTTGGTAACGCATGTTAAAAATGTAAAGTGCATTACAACAATAAACCTAAATGTGTGCAAGTCTGCTCTAAAGAAAGGGTAGTTGCAGTAAAATTAAACTGCTTGTAGTAAAACTAAGCCAGGAGTTAACGCAGACTTAAAGATGCCTAATGACCCTGTTGCCTTCCTGCTTTATCTAACTCCGATGTCTTTAAAGAAATATAAACGATCCCTGCTTATCCATCTACTCAATGCAGCTAAAGCATGCATTCTATTATGTTGGAAACAAACCACGACCCCATATATTGTGGTTCTGCAAGATTAGCGAAATTCATACAATGGAGTGGTTGATGGCAGCATCCAAAAACCAGGAGGAGCAATGTCCTAAACGATGGCTGTACTGGACTGATTTTCAGTTCTCTTCAGATTACCAGACCATACTATTGTCTTCTGTGTGAGACTTGATCCCCACAGGACAAAACAGGTTCTGGGTTCTGAGGGTTGGGACCCGAGTATAGCATTCTTCACTCCACCCCCTTTCCCCCCTTTGCACCTATCCTCCCCTACTCCCAGCTCCCCCTTCCATTTGTGTTTTGTTCTCTCTTTTAGGTACCATTTTTTTCCTCTCTTGAGTCATACCCACAGAGATCTTGTCAGACATCCATAAGTAGAAATAAGGTGGCCAGTTGTGTGCTTTAAGGGATATTCTTTACCCACAGTTAAAGTGGTTGTAAAGTCAGAAGAATTTTTATCTTAATGCATTCAATGCATTAAGATAAAACGCCTTCTGTGTGCAGCAGCCCTCCTCAGCCCCCCTAATACTTACCTGAGCCCATCTCGATCCAGCGATGTCTAGGACTCTCCCTCCTGATTGGCTATGGGCACTGATGAGGCAGTATTGATTGGCACTGATGAGCAGCACTGATGGGCACTCATAGGTGGCTCTGGGTGCACATAGGCGGCACTGGTGGGCAATGATAGGTAGCACTGATTGGGAGGCACTGGCAAGCATCACTGATTGGCATCCCTGGTGGGCTCTAGTGGGCTTACCTGGTGGTCATGGGTGGGCATCCCTGGTGGCTATGGGTGAGCATCCCTGGTGGGCATCCTCTATGGGTCTGCACTGATAATCAATGCGCTGATTATCCGTGTAGACCCCCCCGTCAGGAGAGCAGCCAATCGGCTCTCCTCTCGCCAGTCAGTGCGAGTGGAGGAAAAGCCGATACACGACTTTTCCTGTTTGCACTGTGATTGGACACAGCTGATCACGTGGTAAAGAGCCTATGTCAGAGGCTCTTTACCTTGATCGGAGATGCGGTGTGTCAGACTGACACCACACCACGGATCGCTGCGCTGTGCGCCCCGCGGCCTATCCTGTTGGACGTCACATGACGCCCAGTCAGGCTAACAGAATCACTTTCCAGCCATCGCTCTGTTATATGGCGGCCGGGAAGTGGTTAATTATTCCATTCATGGTTGTCAATGTTGATGTATGACTATAAAACCCTAAATACATTTTTTTTTTCTAAATTAAACCAGGAGTATGCTTACTGTGGGTGATTTTCACCTATTAATTTCTTTTTGCAGTTTCACATTGTTGGTGAAAATATGAGTATTTAAAGTGAAAGTTCCACTCAAAAGGGGAAGCTCTGCTTGTTTGCTCTCCCCCAACCCCCCCCCCCCCCCGTGCCACACTTGGCACCTTTTGGGGGGGGGGGTACCTGTGTTTGACAGGTACCTGTCCCCACTTCTGGGAGACCTGGCTGCGGTGAGATCCCCCAGAAGTCCCTCCTCCTCCTCTGCCGGGCCAGTTAGAAAGTGCAGCACGCTTTGCGCATGCGCAGTAGGAAACCAGCTGTGAAGCTGAAGGGCTTCACAGCCGGTTTCATTTACCACCACGAATGGCGCCGGGAGCACACGAGAGCCAATCGCAAAATCGCCTGGGGTGCCGACTTCGTATGCTCCCTGGACAGATAAGTGTTCTAATATTTAAAAGTCAGCAGTTACAGTATTTGTAGCTGCTAACTTTTAATTTTTGGAGGGGACTGAAGCTCCACTTTAAAATATTGATAGGTCATAGTTCTAAAGCAAAGAGTGGGACTTTCAGTAAATATTTACAGGTGGTTAATCACTCACTGTAATTTAAAACACTTGGACCAGGAAGTTTTTCCTGCAGTGAATATTTGTTGTCACTTCACTGCTTTATAAATCTATTCCATAGAGTGTCTCCAGCCTAAACATGTTTTTATATATGTAAGAGAAAATGAGTAACGGTACCTCTGTGGTAAAGCTGTTATTAAAACAAATTGCTGGTACTCATATTAATGTTATATGTGCATATTTCACTGTAGAGGTGTGATAAGTGCCTTATTGGTGATGATGAACAATAAACGGTTAGGCTTAAACACAAACTACAAATATATTATTTGTATTTTTTAGTTTCACTCACCAGCCACTTTTATTAGGTACACCTTTCTTGTATTATACAGGATTTATATAGCGCCAACAGTTTACGCAGCACTTTACAATATAAAATGGAGACAATACAGATACAATACAAGAGGATTAAGAGGGCCCTGCTAGTACCAGGTTGGACCCTCTTTTTGCCTTCATTCTTCGTGCCATGGATTCAACAAGGTGTTAGAAACATTCCTCAGAGATTTTGGTCCATATTGACATGATGGCATCACACAGTTGCTGAAGATTTGTCGGCTGCGCATCCAGGATGGAAACTTCCAATCCACCACAACCCAAAGGTGTTCAATTGCATTCAGGTCTGGTGACTGGAGGCCATTGGAATGTTCTGTTGTCTAATTTTGGTGAGCCTGTGCGAATTGTAGCCTCAGTTTCCTGTTCTTAGCTGACAGGAGTGGCACCCGGTGTGGTCTTCTGCTGCTGTAGCCCATCTACTTCAAGGTTCGATGTATTGTGCGTTCAGAGATAGTATTTTGCATACCTTGGTTGTAACAAGTGGTTATTTGCGTTACTGTTGTCTTTCTAGCATCTCTAACCAGTCTGCCCATTCTCCTCTGACATCAACAAGACATTTTTGTTCACACAACTGCTGCTCACTGGATATTTTCTCTTTTTTTTCAGACCATTCTCTGTAAACCCTAGAGATGGTTTGAAATACTCAACCAGCCCGTCTGGCACCAACAACCATGCCACATTCAATGCCACTTAAATCCCCTTTCTCTTCCGTTCACTGACAGACACAGCCTTCTTATGACACATGGGGTTATGCTCATCCTACTAGGAGTAGACTAGGCAAAAACAAACAAAAGCGTAGGTTGGCCCCTCCCAGGGGGCCGTCCTCACCTCAGCATATAATCCCCCTGCTCTGCATAGCACATCAGTTTTCTTTTGCCTAGTGCAAGGAGTAGACCTGGTTCCCTTTGGGAGCTGCGGTCTCCTGAAGAATCATCTGATGAAGACTGCTATCAAGAAGCTGGCTGGTGGTATAGAGGATATCTCGAATCCAAATCTTTCCCCAGTCCGGCCGACACTATGCGACCGCCCTTCGGGGTGACCACCGCATAGAGCCCGTTCCGTGCGGGCGGCCAGTGGCTAAACCCCACTAGAGCCCAGTGACTAGGTACGCCTGTCCAAAGGGCCTGGCCAGCAGCATGCCTCCCCTAGGGGATGGTAAGTCTGCTCCGGTGGCTACCGCTGCGCCCGTCGAGGATTGGTGAGTGGACCC
>BLSH010178646.1:325463-346903 GCA_018402905.1 Glandirana rugosa
CCGTCCCCACGGGTGACAGTGGGGAGGATAACCGGGATCGATAACTTTGGGAACGATATTCCGAAGTATCGAGGGGTGATCTCCATAGGGACAACTATGATATCTCCTTACATAAAGGAATATACGTCTACTGTGGAATCACATGGCTCCTGGTAAGACGAACATAAAACCCCACAAAGTCAAGAAGAGCTGCGTCTGTCAGTGAACTCGGAGAAAAGGATTTTACGGTAAGTTATAATAAAATCCCTTTTTTATCACCAGTTGAACTATAATACCCAGGTATCTAAAGGAGGTGGCAACCTGCAGTTGGAGTCCGGGTGAATTAGGGGTACAGCAGCTTGATCTAATGGAAAAAGGACAGACTTGTCCCAGTTCACCCGCAACCCAGAATAATCCCCAAAGTTGCTAATTTCAGAAAGAAGGTTTTTAAGAGAGTCGTGGGAGTCAGCCAGGTACACTAAGGTGTCATCTGCATATAAGGAAATACATTCCTCTATAGTATCAACAGGGATACCTCTAGTGGGGAGCTATGAAGCCTTATAGCAAGGGTTTCAATAGCTAGGGCCAATAGGAGGGGTGACAGTGGGCACCCCTGCCTAGTGCCCCTAGTTATCGGAAAGGCCTCAGTGACATGAGAATTAATCCTAATACGGGCCATCGGTGAAGTATAGAGGAGTCTTATTCATTTAATAATATGGAGACCAAATCCGTAGAGCTGTAACACTTGAAATACAGTATCTCACAAAAGTGAGTACACCCCTCACATTTTTGTAAATATTTTATTATATCTTTTCATAACTAGGGGCACTAGGCAGGGGTGAGACGGTTGGCCAACATTTTAGCTAGGATCTTAACATCCAGTAGAATAATTAGTGCCTCAGGCATAGAGGGAGTGAGAATCCCATCCTCCGAAGCCTTGTTATATATATTTTAAGAAGGAGAGGGCTCAATAGATGGCAAAATTGGGAATACCACTCGGCCGGAAAACTGCCCAAGCCTGGTGTCTTATTTGCCGGTAGCTGTGAATTTGCTAGGGTAAGCTCCTCAACAGTAAAGGGTGCATCCTGCTCTTCTCTGTCATTATCTGTCAAAAAGGGGAGAGGTACCTGTGCTCAATACTGCCAATTGAACATCTGAGTACTGTCTTTATAAAAAGATAAAAAGTCCTCTATTATATCCAGAGGAGTGTCACTGATCTGACCTTGAGCGGTCAGGATCTGTGGTATAGATATAGGAGTGCAGTCGGGTCTAGTCAGGTATGCAAGTAAATGACCAGCTTTGTTACCGCATTTGCACAGCTTCTGGGTGACATAAAGGATACGTTTTTTAGTTAGATCCAGTAAGCAGAGCTCATACTCTACGTTTATGCAGCCACGAGTCTCGCCTAGCGGAATCAGGATTGTCAACATAAGCAGCCTCTGCAACTACCACAGTAGCCTCTAACTCCTCAGTATACTGCTGGGCATTCCTGCGTAACACACCTGTGTTGGACATAAAGGTGCCCCTCAGCACGGGCTTGGAGGCATCCCATGTTGTAAAGGAGTCAGCAGAGCCTTGATTTATACTCCAGTGTTCCACTATACCTTTCTTGCATGCCCCCTGCACTACCTCATCCCCTAACCACTGAGAGTTCAGATGCCAAATAACGGAGTCCGAACGCGGGAGGAGAAAAAGGTCCACAGAGAGGGGTACATGGTCAGATATGCCTCTAGGTAGGTGAGATACCGAGGAGACAGTCGGAAGTGCATCATCAGTAGTAAAGGCCATGTCTGTATGGGACATGGTGTGAAAGGAGTCAGGATGACAGGAGTACTGATGTATATCTGGGTGCTTCAATCGCCAGAGCTCAGTGAGTCCATACACCTGAGCCCAATCCATAAATGAGGGGTAGGATCTACCACCACCCCCCCAAGCGCTCCAGTGTAGGGTCGAGAACAGCATTAAAATCTCCTATATAAAGTAAGGGACCCGGGGATATTGTTGAGAGTAAAAGGGACAATTTAGAGAGTAAGTCTGAGGAAAAGGGAGGGGGATATAAACATTAACCAATGTAAAGACTATGGAGGTAATTCGTATTGTGAGTATAATAAATCTCCCTTCAGGATTTGTCTTGACTAGGAGAACCTCTGCCCGGAGGGACTTCGCCAACAAAATGGAGACCCCTCGGGAATAGGTAGTATGAGTGGCATGGTACGAGGAAGCCAACCAGGGACGTTTAAGAGACATTCGTTTCGTATGCACAAGGTGTGTCTCCTGAAGACAAAATAATATGGGGCTTCTATTTCTTTAGAAAGGAAAAGACCAAGGACCACTTGTGGGTTGAGTTCACACCTCTAGTGTTCCAAGAGATAATTTTGAATGATTTAGCTATAGAAATACAATAAGTATAATAAACATTGTAAGGATCTTGGATAGAAGTATGAAATTGCATAGCATACTGTTCATAACATGAGTAAATGAGATTGTGTGAAGATAATAATACAGAAGCAAAAAAACAAACATAAAAAGCAATAGAGAAAAAACCAACAGCCGTATACCCCAACAAGATTGTGAGGAGGGCTGAAAAAAAACCCACAATTCCGCCCTGCTCAACCATCCCAAATATAGGGAGACTGGGATCTCTAACAACAAAAAGAAAAAATCCCTTTCTCAACGACCTGTAAGTACAATTATAAATCACCTAAGGCCTCGTCACTAACTGGTATGGGGGAGATAGTAAAGAGAGTCCAGAGAGGCTCCTAGTAAAATCTTAGATGTTCATAGAAAAAGGATATAAGGCACAACTGAATTATAAGGCACACAAAGCAGAATTCTCATACAGCAAGTTCAAAGAATATGCAGGGGAAAACTGAATGCAGAGCAGGCCTAGGCCTGCAGCTGGGCCCATAGCAGTCACAGTATATGGCATAATAAGAGAGCTATATTCCATAGGATATGCAACAAACATAGAGCCAGGACAGTAACTACAGTGTTACCAAACATCTCACACAGATGGGAAAACCAGAGAGGAGTGTGCAAAAAGGATTGAGAGGAACAGTTTTGTAATGGCGGGCATGGTTAATTGCGTCAATGTCTCGGCTGTGCCCCAAGATGATCATCCAGGCAGGCCATAGCCTCCCTGTGGTTAGTACAGTGGAACCTTGGATTACAAGCATAATCTGTTCCATGAGAATGCTTGTAATCCAAAGTACTTGTATATCAAAGCAGGTTTCCCCATAGGAAACAATGGAAAAGACAGGGGTTGCCTCCGAGGCTCACCAGCGCCCCCGCAAACCTGGCCACATGCGGTATTGAATGCAATAAGACTAAATTTTACTCATTATGCGAGACACCACTCGCAAACCCAGAAGAATTTAAATAAAAAATGCTCGTATTGCGAAACGCTCGTTAACCACTTTAATCACAATCCGAGGTTCCATTGTACAGAAGTGTGCTTTGCCTCCATGTATGAATCGCAACTTTGCAGGGAAGAGCATGGCATATTGCAGGCCTTCAGTTCGCAGTCCGTTTTTCACTGCTGCAAAGGAAATACTTTGGCGTTGGACCTCAGCTGAGAAGTCGGGATATATGGATATGTTATTGCCGTTAAATTAAAGTCATCCTTTTTTTCTGGCAAGACGTAGAATTGGGACTTTGTCCTGGAGATTGAGGATCCGGGCAATCGGGGAGCATGGAGGGGCCCGGAGGGAGGTGGACGTGGAGAGGTGTGATGTGCTTGCTCAATAACAAGGGCATGGGAAAGTGTATCAACCCCAAAAACATCACGTAGCCAGGAATGGAGAAATCTTTCGGGGTGAGTGCCCTCAGAGTGTTCTGGGAGCCCAACAAAGTGGAGGTTGTTCCTGCGGGAACGATTCTCCAGGTCATCCAGCTTGGCCCTGAGGGTTACCAATTCATCTGTGGCTGTTCGCGTGGTGGCAGATAATGGGCGCACAGTATCCTCTAGGGTGCTAATGCGTTCCTCAACTGCCCCTGTTCTCTCTTGCAGACTCTGCACATTTTGTTTAAGTAATGAAAAGTGTATATGGATAGTTTCCATTTGTGCAGTTAAAAAAAGCTTTACAGTCTTGAATAGCCAGCATTATTTGGGTTAATGTGGGTTCTGCCAAAGGGGAATCGGAACCATGACTGTCTGCTGGACTGGGGGGGGACCCTGGAACATAAGAGGGTCTGGCTGGGTGGAAAATACAGCAGGGGTAGAGGCACTTACCCCTGGAGATGGAAGCTCTTGTGGAGTAGAGGAGGGAGTAGGCTGCAGTGTGGCCTCCAAAACAGCCAAGGGATTGGCTCCATCTTGCCTGCGCAATCGAGCCAGTTGTTCTGCCGTGGATTGGGGCGCGGGCGGCCCATATTTTACCATCATTCCGCCGCCACTGTATGTCCATGCCTGTGAGGAAGAAAACGTGCCCTCAGGTAGCAAATTAGACACAGGATGCCAGAGGATTGAGACTGGCGGGCCACGGGAGCCTGGAGTCAAATTACTGCAGCTAAACCTGAAAATACTGACAGATGGCTAGAGCAGGAGATGTGAGGGATCCGGTAAGGTAGGTTTGCAAGCTCAGCATGTTGAATTCAGCAAGAATGATAGAGGATTGTAATCGGCGGGCCTCGAATCTGAAGCCAGCCACAGCCGGATTACTGCAGCTGAGCTTGGAAATACTGACAGAGGGCCGAAGTAGGGGCTGTAAGGGACCTGGTAAGGAAGGTTTGCAGGCTCACCAGGCTGAATCCAGCAAGGATGGCACAGGATTTAGTCAGGATAATCTGAGCTCTTAAGTACATCTGCCTCTGCTTACATCCGGACATGCCCCCCCACTAAAGATGTTTTGAGTGAAAATTTTGTAATTTGATTACAGCTCTTCTTTAAGACTATATAAATACTTGAATTAAACACTCTGAGGTTGATTTACTAAAATGAGAGTGCCAAATCTGGTGCAGCTCTGCATAGAAACCAAACCCCCTCCAGGTTTTAGCCCTGGTTCACACTGACACGATTTGGCATGCGATTTGACAGGTCAAATCGCATGCCAAATCGGCGGCAATAGCCGGCAATGGCACCCTCCTAATCGGTGCGATGCCACTTGCGGCGCTGCACCGATTTCAAAAAGTAGTTATTGTACTACTTTTTGTGATTTACAGGTGCGATTTCCATAGGCATCTGTGCAGAAACCCGCACAGATGCCTGTAAAATCATCACTGAAATTGGGACTGACATGCGGGAATGAAATGGTGCGAGTTCAGCTGAACTTGCACCATTTGATTCCCACACTCAGTGTGAAGTTGGGCTTATTGTCAAAGTTTAATTGAACAAGCTGAAGTCAGAAGCTGATTGGCATCCATGCGCAGCTGCACCTGATTTTACACGCTCCAGTTTTAGTAAATTAACCCCTATACTGTGTATACAAAATATATATATATTTGAATAAAGATTTTGGTTTCTACTTCTCTCATCATATAACAGTTATGTTCTCCATTCATATGCTATCATATGCTTTGTATTTAAGCACATTGGTGACATAAAAGCTTTCTAATATATATGTGTGTGTGTTCACAGGAGTGACTACGAGGAGATGCCTCTTCAAAATGGACAAGCCATAAGAGCTAAATATAAAGCTGAATCTGATAGTGACTGAGTGGATTGGGAACATCCTGGCGGAATGCCTTCGGCGCAAGAGGAAACATTTCGAAGGATGGACAGTTTCTTTTCATTACAACTTTGTTATGGATTGCTGCTCTTTCTGCCGAGGATTTTATGTTTTATGTGTTATTTTTCTGATGACCAAATCCTAATGACACAGGGGAGCCTTGAGTACAGATGTCAGTCTGTTTTGTAGTGTATACATTGAAGCTACAAACCACTGTGTTCTAATTATTACTTCCAAAGCACAGCAAGATCTGTCAATATTTTTTTATTTAGGAAGTTGCTGGAGTAGCATGACTCTTAATTGGAACAAGTCCTCAGCAAGCGTGAATGTGATGTCTGTATGTTTTATTGGATCAGATTCTTTATTCTTTAGGAGATTGTATTTAATGAATTTTGCTGCACATTTTCTTTTTAAATGTTGGTGTAAAGTCCTTTCTTCCATTGTTCCTATATTAAAGGGTATGAAATACGGTTTACATGAAGGACATTTGTAGAGGTATTTTATCGTTTTAGAAATGTAATGGGCACTAATTTGAAAAGGGATGTTTTAATACTACATTATTCTGTATTTATTTGGCCAGCTGATGAGAGTTGTCTTAGGAGTAGTAGATAAAACCTTTGTCTATAGCAGATGTTCTCCCCCAATTTGGGCATCAGTGTACCATTTCTCTGTGATGCCATTCTGTTTGCCTATGTTCTGTGAGCCAAAGGCATGTGCTTTCTAGTACATCTGATAATATTGAGAATTAGTACTGAAACCTGGTATTCCATTAAGGTCCGAAGCATGCACATGCATCTGTCCATCTGTGTTGTCAGTCTCATGTGCCCCACACCACTACAGCTACTATGTTTCTTCTGGCTTAAATATGGCTTTTCGTTTTTTGTGGCTTTTTCAGAGCAGTTGAAAGAGTTAAATTTGTTGAGCGGCCCAAATTGTCGTCTTCTGTATTGTTCCAGTTATCCTTTTGTATCATGCCCACATACATACAGTAGATTATCTTTCCTAAAGTGGTTTAGGGAGTCTTTAACGTGGAAGGGCATATGAAGGAATCCACTGATGACAGCAGATCCAGCCAGTGCTAGATCTTTTTTTCAACATCACTAAGTTTAACTCCTTAAGGCCCAGTAGCAGTGGGGCTGTGTAATAACCTCTGTTGTACATGTTCTTATAACTATGTACGAGCCATGTAGGATAAAAGCATTGTGAAAACGACTGCATACATTGCCATTCACTGTACCCCTACTGTGGCCAGCTTTATTAACAGCCATGGTCATCATAAATGGGGCGCTCATTTGTGTTTTGGCAGCATTGTCTTAACTCTGTTTTTAATATAAAAAAGTTGTCATCCTCCATCATAAACCTCAAAAAAGGGAGATACAAACTGAGCACTACCTGCTAACTTTTGTGCATTTTGTATATATATATGTAAAATAAATGGGGGCAAAAAATCAACTGGTAGCATATCAGTCATGAAGGCTAGGTTTAGTTTGGAATCTGAGGGTAGGCAGTACGCACAAGGATACTTAAAGTGGTTGTTAACTAGTGACAACCACTTTCGCCTATAATATGCCTTACCTGTAGGTGCCCTACATATCTCCCAAACCTGCACGGTTTAGGAGATGTACAGTTTCCTAGATGTGCCGACGTAATTTCGTCACATGCGCAGTGAAGAAACGGCCTCCGTGCCGTTACTTCACTGTGATCGTGCCGTGACTGGCGGCTTACCTGTAGGTGCCCTGCATTTCTCCCAAACCTGCACAGTTTAGGAGATATACAGTTTCCTAGATGTGCCGCCGTCATTTCGTCACATGCGCAGTGAAGGAACGGCCTCCGTGCCGTTACTTCACTGTGATCGTGCCGTGACTGGCGGCCAGTGACCTCACGCGACTCCGGCCAGTCACAGAGCCAGAGATCGCGGCCCGGAAGGAAGAGGAGCAGAAGATGGACGCTGCCAGCACAGGGGACAGTGCTTTATGTCGCAGGCTTTGTTTGCAGGTAAGCGGCACATAATGGGCTACTATGCGATGCATAGTAGCCCATTATGCATCTACTTTGCAGGGGAATGTAGAAGAGTAAACCCCATCTGGGTTTACTTCCTCTTTGAGCTTGTATTAAACCCAACAACAAAACTGAAAATGTGACAGCTTACCATTCTTTAAATGTGGTGGGTACATTAGATTTCTTTTATCAGGCTTAGTTTTTTCTTATTTTTACTTGGTGATCTGGCCAGTAGCATACTTCCAGTCTGCGCTCTTGGTGGAGGAGCAACCGAGACACCTTTGGACGGTAACATTGTAAACCTATATGCTGTAAAGTAAGAATGCCTTCAAAAATAAATATTGTAATTTTTTTTTATCAATTTACAAAATAGAATGTGAAGGAACAAAAGACAAATTTAAATCAAATCGATTTTTTTTTTGTTTTTTTTTGTTTTTCTTGTTTCAAAAGAAGTTTATTGAGTTTCCAGGAAAGAAAGAAAAGGGTTACAATTGCAACAGTGAAATAGACATGAAGTAAGAAACAGTGGCAATGTCCGGTATACATAAGGTCAAAACAGAAAACTTTCGGCTAGTTGAAAGATCAAACCTTTGCATCTGAGTTGGCAATTGATGCGTATGTTGTGGTTCTGTGTTGTGATATTAAAGCAGCTGTGCGTATGGGGAACACTCTGCGCAGAGTTCCGTCGGGGAGAGGCCAGCACTGGGGGACGAGGAGTGGTATATGCCGTCTCATCCAACGGTGTCAGCCCCCCCATCAACCGACAGGACGCGGGTGTCTGAGGTTCGAGATGGTCGGCCTGCTGAGCTGAGTAGCGCTCGGCGGAGTAGTTGGGGCTAAGGATTTAGTCGAGGGTCCGGTGGGTCGACCTTGCTGTCCTGCGGGAATATGTGGGTAGCAGTTATGGAAGGGTGTCTGAGATAACCGGTAGTATTTGGAGGGGTCTTGATGGAGCGGGGGGGTATAGTTTGGGTTAACAGGCCAGCTGCTAGCCTCTAGGGGGATCTCGGTGTTGGGTGAGGGGTTGTGCGTGGGGTGGTGAGCGTAGAAGGTGGGGGTGGCCCAAGTAGGTGAGGGGGGTAAGGGGGGGTCCGGGGTCTAGTGGCGAAATGTCATTCAGGAGTTCACAACGAGGTGGGCTAATGTAGGGCCAGGGGCCTGAGCGGGTCATCCCAGCAGGGGCGCAGGCCTCCATCACTCCCTGGGACCCACCCCCCACCCCCCGGGCCCCAGGGCCTTTGCTGGCTGTAGATCCTTGTGTGGGGGTCGCTATCAGGAAGGTATAAAGTGGTTAATTGTCACGGGGATTAATTGCTTGTGTGTATTCCACTGTGGTCTTAAAATGTGACCAGCAGGCCCAAGTTTTGTTGTATTTGGAGATGGAGTCATGTGAGATGGCGATGAGTTCTTCCATTTCGGCAAAATCAAATCAATATTTTGACTATCCTTTGGCTTCAAATCAGCACCAGTTCTTACACTTGCACACTTTGTACACTTGCAGTCAGGGATTTTGTAGGATTGGAGTCTATAGGATTGGTGTATGATTAATCAATTATACCAAGCAGTCGCTAATAATCATAAATTTCAAATGTAGTCATTAACTGAAACAGCTATGTAGGAGGCTTACAACTGGGTGAGGAACAGCCAAACTCTGCTACCAAGGTGCGGTTGTGAAGACCGTTTCATGTCACAGGTCATACACCATGGCAAAACTGAGCACAGCAAACAAGACACAAGGTAGTTATACTGCATATGCATGGTCTCTCCCAGGCAAGGATTTGAACACTACAAAACCACAAACAGAGGGCGCATCAAGTGATATAATCACAAACACGTGTGAAAATTGAGAGTATTATAAATAACGGGTGAGACGGCTTTCAAATCCACACTGCTCAACAGCTAGGATGGGAAGACTCTTCACGTCCTATGCGGCTTACACATTTCGTGGGTAAACCCTCTTCAGAGCCCAAAAAATGTAGTTTCAAAGCAGACTGCAGTTTCAAGATGTGCTGTTCAAGCTCTTTTGAAGAAACACAAAGAAACCGGCAATGAGGACTGTAGACACAGTGGAATTGGCAGAAACCACTGGGGCCCAGGTACACCCATCTACTGTCCGGGGAAGTCCAGCCAATAGTAGTCTTCATGAAAGCCATACTGCCAACATAGAAACAAGGCTAAACGACTCCACTATGCATGAAAACATGGGAACCGGGGTGCAGAATAATAGCAGCAGGTGTTCTGGACTTACGAGTCAAAATTTTTAAATATTTGGCTGTAGAAGGAGGCAGTTTTTTTTTTTCTCCAAAGGGCTGGAGAGCAGTACAATAATGAGTGTCTGCAGGCAACAGTGAAGCATGGTGAAGGTTTCTTGCAAGTTTGGGGCTGAATTTCTGCAAATGGAGTTGGACATTTGGTCAGGATCAATGGTGTCCTCAATGCTGAGAAATACAGGCAGATACTTGTCCATCAAATGTACATATGTGCCAGCACACCATGGATCGTCAATTACTTCAAAATCTATGTCTTCTGTGATGTGATCATTCTTTAATAAAGATTTGGACGTAATTGACGATCCGTGGTGTGCTGGCAAATATGTACAATACATGGATAAGTATCTGCTTGTATTTCTCAGCATTGAGGACACCATTGATCCTGACCAAATCTCCAACTCCATTTGCAAAAATGCAGCCCCAAACTTGCAAGAAACCTCCAGCATGCTTGAGAACACCATTGATGCTGTGGCAAAGAGTGGTCACACCAAATATTGATTTGAATTTTGCTTATGTTCATTTACTTTTCATTTTGTTAATTGATAAAGATAACTTATTAACACTTCTATTTCTGAAAGCATAATTCATTTACAGCATTTTTTTCACATTTGCCTAAAACTTTTGCACAGTAGTGTAGATAGACTTGAACAATGAAAATAAGGCCAAACTCCAGCTAAAACTTTTATATGCAATTACAGCAATGTTTTTTCCTTTTGGTAAATTGTTTTTACATAAATTAATAAAAGGTTACCATTATAAGTACCCCTGTTGGTGTTAATGGTTTGTCTCAACCCTCTAACTGCTACTTTTGCTGGATAGCTTGATCTGTTAACCAGTTGCTGACCGCCTACTGTGGATTGATGGTGGCAACATGGCTCGATATCACATATTGCCGTCACCTGACGGAGGCTGCGAGATTGCGGAACGGGAGTGTGCCGCGGGAGGCGTGCTTGCTGTGTAGAGAAGGAGCGGGTAGAGCGGACCCTATATCCGCCGGCTACCAGCGATCACTTCCTGCAGTGACAGAACGGGGATCCGTGTGTGTAAACATTCAGATCTCAGTTCTGACAAGGGAGGAGGAGAGTGATCGCATGCTTCCTGTATATGGGAACAGCGATCATTCTCCTCCTGCACTCAGCTCAGCCCCCACACAGTTAGTAATACCTCCCAGATAACACAGTTAACCCTTTGATCGCCCACTAGTGTTAACCTCTTCCCTGCCAATGACATTTACATAGTAATCAGTGCATTTTCATAGCACTCATCGCTGTATAAATGCCAATGGTCCCACAAAAGTGTCCGACATGCCCGCTGCAATGTCGCAGTACCACTAAAAATTGCAGATCACCGCCATTACTAATGAGTCAGGAGTGACGCAGAGGTGATCAAATCCCACAAAAAGAAAACTTTATTTGTGGAGAAAAAAAACAACACCAATTTTGTTCGGGTACAACGCCGCACGACCGTGCAATTGTCAGTTAAAGCGACGCAGTGCCGAATCGCAAAAAGTGCTCTGGTCCTAAAGAGGGAAATCATTCCGGGGCTGAAGTGATTAAAGTGGAAGTAAACACACATATACTTTTTAGCCATGGAAGCTGCTATCATTGCCTCTGTTTGATGTGCAGTTGCCATGGTGCTGTACATGTTATCAGCTATTAAACCAGCCATTTGATGGCTTGACAGTTGAAAAACACTTCCTGTGAGCTAAAAATATTGAAAAGAAAGCACAATAAACGAATGCAACCACCACATATAAAATTGGTAAGCTGCAATATATTTTTTGTATTTGGGTTGAATTCTGTTTTAAGGAGGAATTGCTAAGTAAGTTATCGCTTTGACCATACCAAAATCAGGAAAGTCCTAGTAGTTTAAAATGTGAAATTTTCCCAGATTGAGCAGGACTTTCAAATGGCACCTGGGTAACTATGCTCTAGCTGGCCACCCCTATGGACCCCTAAGTTTTTACATTTCTGCTATGGGCCTGTTTATTCAGCATTAACATTGTCATTACTTGAATTTTGTTTAGGACAAACAAGTCTTTCTTTTTGGTGACATTGTCTTGCAAAAATGAACTTTTTTTTTTTTTTTTATGCCATCCTTCGACAAAATCAAAACTTACTTTTTTTTGACGAATCACTTTAAAGAAATGTTACTGTACAATAAAAGTGTACATGTTATTCTAGAACTTGTCCTCTTTAACATATGCTGGTACAAAGCAATGCAAAGTTATTTACAAATGAAATAAAACGTTTCGTTCAATTTTGTGCTTTTATAAATGTGACTCAAAAAAATATACAAGAAAAAATAGAAATGGAAAAATAAAAATAGAAAAAGAAAACGGCATGAAAAAATAGTTGAAGAGGAAGGAGTTGATTAGGGCTGATTATGACAAACTAAGGGTTAATAAGAGGTTAAATGATCACCTTTCATAACATATAAACCACTCCTCCTGCCCCCCCCCCCCCCCACGTTAGCTGTCAAAATGTAAAAAAAAAAAAAACGTGGCTCTGTCTGGCTGTGTCATTCCTTCACAGCACTCTGTGAATAGAAAACTACAAGGTCTGGCAGCCTTTGCAGCTGTCAGGTTGTAGTAGTCAATGAACTACCACGGCACTGTGGTAGTTTGTTTATTCTTCCTGTCAGAATGTATGTTTCCTCGTAAGAGTTACTGGTAAGTCGATACTCTGATAGATCTGCAGGAGACCTGTATGGCATCAGCAATCTGCTGATCGCTGGTGAAATGCTTTACAGGCTCCAGAAACAAAAAAAGATAAATGCACATTTTTCCACCTGAAAAAAAATGTGCATCTATTCTTTTTTGTCAAAAGCTAAACTTCTCTTTTTAAATAGACAAAAATGTTTTTTGTTTTTTTTATTTTTACTTGTCAAACTGCTTCAACTGACCATCTCTAGATCAACGCCCATCACTTTGATCTGCAGTTGAATGAAACAGAGCAGATACAAAAGTAACCATGTTACTGAACTGTTTTGATAATCCGTTCTTTTTGGACAGCTGGAGCTGTTCATAGGGCAATTCTTGACTTAGTTTAAGGGCTGAAAAGTGCTGGAAATTGGAAGGGGAGCTACGAAAGGGTAAATGCTAATCACGTCCTGTGTACTATAATGAGCTTTTTTTTTTTTTGGATGTGTGTAGTATGTCTAGTGTCCTCAACTGGTCAAATACATCCAGGAAACTGGAAGCACGGCAGATCTTGGTTGTGAAGTAAAGATTTTTTTGAATGATCAGGTCATTTTATTATTATAGATTGGCTGAAGAAGATAATAGAAGATTAGAAATATAGTGCCTTCTGAGGTATATGCTGCCCCTATGTACTTGAGTATAAAAAAAATTGAAACTTGTCACTCCATGATTTCTACATTTGTAAGTTTGGGAAATGGGAAATCCAGGTTTCTAGACTATCAACTGTATCAGTTTGCAAAACAAGGAGGCCTGATGCATACATTTAGCTTCAGAAAGAAATTAGAGGCACTGTATGCCCTTAAGTTAACATCCTCATAATTTATGTACAGTGCCATGAATAGCAGCAGTGATATTCTTTCACTGTTGCTGCAGCTTTTTCCAACCTGTCTGCTTTATTTGGTAGGCCCTTTAACTTCCAAGAGGTATCCTACCTCAACCACACAGGTGGGAAGATCAGAAGCATGGAGAAGTGTGCCTAAGAAACACTACCACAGCACTAGGTATGAAAAGCACAACTGGAAAGATAGATATGCTTTAAAAGCAGCCTGCCTTTTTGTTGAACACTATCTGAAATATCTTTAAAGCAGAGTTTCACCCTATTAAAAGTCAGCAGCTACAAAGTGTAGCTGCTGAGACACTCACCTGTCCCGGGCTCCAGTGATGCAGCCGCCCGCAGCATCGCTCTTTTCCCCCTCCTCCATACGGCGCTGGCATCACAAGTGTGAAAACAGGGTCCCTGCCCCCCCCCCCCCAAAAGGACATGCCAATTGTGGCATGTCAGGGGGCCACCTTCTCTTAAAGCGCAAGTTCCACTATTGGGTGGAACTCCAATTTAATATAACATTAAAATGGGTATTAAAGAAGGTTTAATTTCATTTTTGGTACATGTTATAGCTAATGGGTAATGTCTTGTAGACTGTTCATGTCTGGCTTTGTTGCAATTCTAAACCATTAAAAAATTAAAACTAAAATTGCCCTGTAACTGAAAAAGTTTTACTTTGTTGCTGAATGATCCTGACAAGTTTTAGCAACATCTCAAAGGGACAAGCCATACTTGTCAGCTGTCCATTATACAGGTGTTTTTGTTTTTTTGTTTTTGCACATAAGCAAGCAGTAAAGTTGTATTTTAGTATGCACATTGCTTAAATGTTGGCTTGTACAGTATAAATTGGAGAAAAATACATTTTTTAATTTCATAAATTATTCTTCCTTTTTAACGATTATTAAACCATGATTATTCTACTCTGATTGTCTAATATTGTGTGGATTTACTTGTCATTTGATGATGTACAACCCCATGGAAATGTATTGACTTTTTCTGTTTCAATATTTTTATTTAAATTTCAAAAGTCACAATAAGCCATGGTTTGCCCACGCAAACAGGTATATAAAGTAACTGCGTGTGATCGCGTGATGAGTAATATAACAGTAAACCATTACCAGGACCATAGAGGACCAGGTTAAAAATTAGGCATATATCATAGACTATATTACTCTGTACCCCGAAGTACAGCAGTCTACATTGCTAGCCTTCATATCAGGAAGGAAGAGAAGAGTGAGGAAACCGAGAAAGGAGAGAAAGAGAGGGTGCGTACTACAGATACAGGACCTGTACAAACAAGGTTTAAAGCCGACCATAACTCTAGCGAGGGGCGGGCATGGGAAAGGGTAATTTATCCACGGTTCCCAGATTTTCAAAAATTTTGCATGCAAGTCCTTCAGTATACTGGACGTCTGCTCATAAACCATCAGGGCGGTCAGTCTGGTTTTAACCCCCTGGAAAGCAACAGAGTCTTTCAGGCTTGGCCAATGGCTCTCTTGCTGGAAATAAAAAGGTATGTGGCCAATTTCTGCTGGGGTGCCAAGAGGCCTGGTTTAGGGCAATGTAAGCGAGCCAGCCGGGCATCCTTACAGACCATCATATGAAATAACCTCTGCAATAGGCCAAAGACCCTGGACCAGAAGCCGGTCAAGCGTGGACAAGACCACTATATATATATATATATATATATATATATATATATATATATATATATATATACACAGTGCTTTTTTTCATGTTACAACCAAAAATGTATATGTATTTTATTGGGATTTTATGTGATGGACAACGCAAAGTAGCACAAAATTGTTAAGTGTAAGGAAAATGATAAATGAGTTTCAAGATTTTTTACAAACATCTGAAAAGTGAGGCATGCATTTGTATTCAGCCCCCTTTACTCTGATACCCCTAACTAAAATATAGTGTAACCAATTGCCTTCAGAAGCCACCTAATTGGTAAATAGAGTCCATCTGTGTTTAAGTTAAACTCGGTATAAATACAGCTGTTCTATGAAGCTCTCACAGGTTTGTTTGAGAACCTTCGTGAACAAATAGCATCATAAAGGCCAAGGAACACACAAGACAAGTCAGGGATAAAGTTGTGGAGAAGTTTTTAAAGCAGGGTTAGGTAATAAAATATCCCAAGCGTTGAACGTCTCACAAAGCACTGTTCAATCCATGATGCGAAAATGGAAAGGGTATGGCACACCTAGCAAGACATGGCCGTCCACCGAAACTGACAGGCCAGGTAAGGAGAGCATTAATCAGAAGCAGCCAAGAGGCCTATGGTAACTCTGGAGGAACTGCAGAGATCCACAGCTCAAGTGAGAGAATCTGTCCAAGAAGAATCTAGCCGTACAATCCTCAAATCTGGCCTTTATGAAAGAGTAGCAAGAAGAAAGCCATAAGATGTCTTGTTTGGAGTTTGTGGGAAGCCATGTGGGGGACACAGCAAACGTGGAAAAAGGTGCTCTGGTCAGATGAGACCAAAATTTTACATTTTGGCCTAAAAGCAAAATGCTATGTGTGGCGGAAAAGTAACCCTGCAAATCACCTTGAACATTCCTCCCCCACCGTGAAACATGGTGGTGGCAGCATCATGCGTGGATGTTTTTCTTCAGCAGGGACAGGGAAGCATTAGAGTCGATGGGAAGATGGATGGAGCCAAACACAGGGCAATCTTAGAAGAAAACTGTTAGAGTCTGCAAAAGACTTGAGACTGAAGTGGAGGTTCACCTTTCAGCAGGACAATAACCCTAAACATACAGCTAGAGCTACAATGGAATGGTTTAGATCAAAACATATTCATGTGTTAGAATGGCCCAGTCAAAGTCCAGACCTAAATCCAATTGAGAATCTGTGGCAAGACTTGAAAATTGCGGTTCACAGACTCCCTCCATCCAATCTGAGACAGCTTGAGCTTTTTTGCAAAGCAGAATGGGCAAAAATGTCACTATCTTAGATGTGCAAAGCTGGTATAGACATACCCAAACAGACTTGCAGCTGTAATTGTAGCAAACAATGGTTCTATAAAGTATCAACTCAGGGGGGCTAAATACAAATGCACGCCACACTTTTAACATATTTATTTGTAAAAAATTTTGAAAAACATTCATCATTTTCCTTCCACTTCTCAATTATATGCCACTTTGTGTTGGTCTATCACATAAAATCCCAATAGAATACATTTATGTTTTTGGTTGTAACATGACAAAATGTGGAAAAAGGTATGAATACCTTTTCAAGGCACTGTATGTAGGACATCCCCACGTTAACCACAATTCCTAAAACATCTGTTACTGATGCCAGGATAAGCGTGTGCAAGCCTAGCCAGAACCTAGTACCACAGCAGGAGCACTTGATAAGTGGCCTCTAGGGTGGTAGTGTTGATTGAACATTTCGCTATTGTCCAAGCCTTACTCTAGTCCTCTCCCTCAATGCCAGATCCAAGGTCTCGCTCCCCTTTTGTCACATAGGAAAGGGTCGATAAAGATGACCTACCATTAAGAGCCCTTTCACCACTTCCGGTTCCGGCGCCCGCATGGAGAGGAGGTAGAGGAGAAGAGCTCCCGCCGGTTCCTCCACAAAGCAGCTTATAAAGCCGGATCGCACCGAGGTACCCCCTGCTAACCCCCCCCCACACCCAGGGGAGCACTAAAACAAGGTCATGGACCGCTTTGTTGAGAGGCAGATGGCCCGCGCAGCCCCGCTCCAGCTTGAGGGAGACAGCTCACACGCTGCAGCCAATATGGCGGCCGCACCGCTGATACACGCTGCTCCAGCGGCTTCATCACAAGGCCCAGCAGTCCCATTTCAAAGCCCTCCTCATCACAGCTCGCTCCCAGGACCCCCGCCTGACCCCCCACTCGACCCTGCCTCCCCCCCAGGGATCGCTCAGGCAGTTATCACCCTGCTCACCCCCATGGTGACAGACGCCATTGAAAAAGCAGTACAGAAAGGGCTGGAACAACTCCACAGGGAGATCCAACAACAATCTGCCAGGCTGGACCACGCTGAGGAAAGGATCAGCACAGTTGAGGACGACACCGCCATCCTGTCTGCAACTATAGCCAGGCTCTCCACCCAGCAAAGAGATATGCAAGAAAAGCTTGATGACCTAGAGAATAGGTCCAGAAGGAACAATTTACGCATCATAGGATTACCGGAGTCCTACAATCAAACAGCGCTTTTCACCATTTGCACCACCACCATACCCCAGCAGCTAGGCCTCAAGACCCCTTGCATAGTCGAGAGGGCACACAGAATTGGACAACCGTCAGACCAGCGGTCAAGACCCAGACCAGTCATTGCCCGGTTCCTGAACTACAAGCCATCCTACAGGCCTTTCGCAAAAATCGCTCTCTGAAAGTTGATGAGAACCCCCTAATGATCTTCGCTGACTACTCCCAGGAGGTAATGCGAAAGCGCAAGGAATTCTCTCCTATCTGCTCTCGGCTTCATGAGCAACGCATTAAATTCAGTCTAGCCTACCCCGCTATCCTGCACATACAGACGGACTCTGGAGAGCGAGTCTCCTTCTCCACACCATATGATGCAGAAAATTATTTGTCCAACACTCATCCTTCTGATATGGAACAAGAACTGCAGCAAGACTCCCCATCGGCCTCATCCTCACCCAGAAAATCGGCTTTGACCACGCACAACCAGTCCAGCCCTCAGAAACCCCCCTTCAAGAGAGTTCGCTTCGGACAAGTGGAGGCTCAGAAATCGCCACGCTGACTTAGTCATATTTCTTCCCGGGGTCTGGTCATCCTAAGTACCCCGTTATGACTCGCCCCCAATACCCCAGCCCACTACCTCAACCCTCTGTCTGGTAATGCTCTACGGTCCAAGACCTACCCCCCTCATCGTCACCTTGTCTTCTGACTGGCTCACTAATGTTTTATTGTATATTTGATTTTTACTCCCATGCATTCTAGGTGATATTGACTCAAAGTTGAAGCTATGTTGCAAGGTCGCTAACGGCCTGCCCCCTACCTCACTCCCTTCCTCTGCCTTGATATCACCCCCATATCCCCATCCCCTCCCCTCCCTCCCTTCCCTTCCTCTCCCTTCCATCCCTTCCTTCCCCCCCTACCCCCCCTCCCATTACTCTCCCTCCCATCCTCTTCCTACCTAGTCCGCTCTCCACCCTCCCCCCTCCTCGGTGTAGCCACGCCACCCCTGACAGTAGGAGGCCCTTTTTGGCGGGTGCACTGTGGACAGGAACTCCATGGGGAAAAAAGGAAGTTCTAGAAAAGGTTTTTGGGGATTTACCCCCCCCCCCCTACATGTTTAAGCTTTAAAATGTTCTGGTTTTGCATGTCTGTTCTAACCTGTTTGCCTCTTACTGTTGCATCTCCACAGAAGGCAGCTACCCACAATTCATTTACGGTCGGGACTAAGAAGACCCCCCCCCTCCAGCGTGATCTCTACTCTTCTTCCCCTACTCCAGTTATGGCTCCCTCTGAGATTGGGAATCACCTAAAGGTAATATCGTGGAATGTCAGGGGGTTGCGGTCACCACACAAACGCATGCAGGTACTACGCCACCTTAAACGCTTACACGCAGACATTGCCCTACTCCAGGAGACACATCTTGGCCCCAATGACGCACCTAGACTATGTAAACTTTGGGTGGGATCAGCTCACTGCTCCCCAGCCAAAGGCCGCAAGGCTGGCGTAGCCATTCTTATAAACAAAAACCTTTCACATAAACTCCACTCAATAGATACCGACGATCAGGGCCGCAGAGTCACAGTCCACCTCGCTATAGCTGAGAGAGACATTGCTATATCGAATGTGTATGCAGTCAATTCCCCTAGTCAGTCCTTCTTCCAAGATCTCACCGCATGGGCTCTCCAAATCCCTGAAACCCTTCACCTCCTGGGAGGTGATCTAAATTCTCTGATGGACGCGGTCGAGGACCGCTCACCTACAACCTCCAAAGCACAACCCATACTCACACTCTCTCCACTCGCTCAGACCATACAATCTCTCCATCTTACAGACACTTGGAGACTTTCCCACCCCACAGACAGGGACTTTACCTTCTATTCCCCCCCTCACAAATCCTGGTCCCGCATTGACTACCTGTTTGCCTCCCCAAATCTTCTCCCTCTGATCTCGTCATCTTCCATAGAGAATATGGTGATATCAGATCACTCCCCGATCACTGTACAGATCTCCGGGCTCGTCGCCCCCCTTGGTCCCAAAATATGGCGGTTCCCCTCATTTCTGGCCAAAAACAAAGACCTTAAATCAACATTGTGTGCTGCCTGGACGGAATACTGCGAGACTAATAAGGAACACCGATCCTCCCCTAACTTATTCTGGGAGGCTGGCAAAGCCTTTCTTAGAGGGCGCATAATTTCCTATGCGGCCCAATACAAGAAAAGAGCCTCCCGCAACTATAAACAGGCTAGTGATTCCCTCCGAACAGCACACAAGAACATGACACTATCACGTACCCCCTTAACAGTTCAGGAGTGGATCAAAGCCAAGCGTCTATTTGATCTCTGGTCCAGCCACCGTGAGTCAACCCACCAAGCACATTCGGCCCTCTTCTTTCATAGGAACGGTAACAAAGCCGGAAAGTTACTGGCCAGGCTTTGCTCGGGGAGACGCCCTCCCACGATCATTGGAGCCCTGAAAGGCCCCGATGGCTCGGTTACAAACTCCCCCTCTAACATTAATGCCCTCCTCACCGACTTTTACACTTCTCTCTACACCAGAGACCCAATTGACTTAAAAGCTGCTACAGCTTTTTTAGGCAAGGCTGACCTCCCCTCACTCACAAAGGAACAATTGGAACTCATCAATGCCCCCATTACTTCCCAAGATATTTGTGACACCATTAGCAAATTGGGTCCGGGTAAGGCCCCAGGCCCAGACGGACTCTCATCCGATTTCTACAAGCTCACAGCTGACTTTCTCAGTGAGACCCTTGAAACGGTATACAGCTCCGTCTGGTCTGATGGCCCCTTCCCTCCCACTGGCTCCAAAGCCCACATCAAATTAATAGGGAAGAAGGGGAAAGACCCCTTATCCCCATCGGCATACAGGCCCATTTCCCTGATTAACGTAGATATAAAAATCTTATCGAAAATCATAGCGAATCGCCTCGCCCATATACTCCCCTCGATTATTAACCCAGCCCAATCCGGATTTATACAGGGCCGCTCAGCCACTCTTAACATCCGCAAGGTCTTGCTCGCCCTTGAGCATGCTAAGAGATACCCTAACCGTGATTTTGCCATTTTCTCTCTTGACGCCGAAAAGGCCTTTGACAATATTAGCTTTACCTGGCTTTTTATGGTCATGGAATCCTTTGGCATGTCGGGTCCTATCTTAAACTATGTACATAAAATGTATGCTTCCCCCTCGGCCCGCTTAATTACCCCTAACTTTATGTCTCCAGAGATCCCCCTCTCCAAGGGCACTCGTCAAGGCTGCCCCCTCTCTCCTCTTCTTTTTAATCTAGCCCTAGAGCCCCTGTCCAGAATCTTGAATTCCCCTGTAGGTATCAGCGGGTTAACGATTGGTAATTCCACCCTCAGGTCGGCACTCTTTGCCGATGACATCCTTCTATTCTCCTCTGACCCCCCCCGGGATATCGCTTATACTCAGGAATTGTTTGAAACTTTTAAATCTTGCTCAGGACTGAGAATAAACTTTGAAAAGAGTGAAATCTTATCCTTAAACCCCCGGGCTTCTGGTTCTTGGATACACACCTCTCGATTTTTGGTAGCCAAAAATCATATAACCTACTTGGGTATATCTATTGGCAGAGAACCCTCCTCGCTCTATTCGCTGAACTACCCTCCTGTGATCAACAAAATAGTACAGGAACTAGGGAACTGGGTGTCCCTCCCCCTCTCCCTCTTCGGCAGATGCCATCTTTATAAAATGGTTTCCTTTGCGAGACTACTTTACCCCCTCCAGACCCTACCCCTGCTCCTTAAACACAAGGACGTTCAAAAAATTCATGCGGCTTTACGCCT
>BLSH010178646.1:380215-396788 GCA_018402905.1 Glandirana rugosa
TAAGACGGACACCTCACAAAAATTAGGTTCTGAGGTGAGGTGGTAAGGGTGGTCTTAACCTTCACTAAGGGCGACTAAATACCCGGTGGTCATTTATACTGCATCCAGACGACCTGACGTGGGGTCAATACTATTTTTAATTTGGTCCTCGGGTTGAGGGTGTCTAATTTATCACGGGCGACTCATAACGAGTCTGTCTCCCCTATTTCTTAGTTTAGTGAGTTGACTTTCGTCGTCCCCAACAACATGGTTAATTCAGGGTTCGGTTATGTGGGGACAAGGGTTAACGTTTTTTCGGTCTGTTCTTCCCACCCGTTCACTGTATGGCGATTGGGAACAGGGGTGTATTGGCTTGGGACTTAATTGGTACAACAACCCCTGCTGCTTTCAGTTGAGTGATTTGATTCTTTATCCCCTCTGTCTGAGCAATACTCAGCGGGCACTATTTAATCTGTGGGAGTTGGGCTCCTGGTTTAATTTTTATCATAACTGGGGTGCAGTCCAGCAGACCTACGTCATATTTACTGGTGGCCCATAAATCAGCGGGAATCACTTCCAATTCTGGTGGGAATGGTGGAGTGGAGTCTTGGATTAAAAACACTCCACAGGCAGAATTTAGAACTTCTCCTGACAGACTACTGACCACTTGAACTCCTGTAGGAGTGTAGTCTATGCTTGCTAAAATTTGGTTCAAAATGTCAGCTCCTAAAAGATCGGTAGGAACTGTGTCTGAAACTAACACTTTAGTGACAATTTCTGTTTGCTGTCCTAGCCTGAGTTTAAGCGGCTTGGACTCAACCAAATCAGTAGAGGTCCCGGTTAGGCCAACACCAGAGATAACATTTTCAGATAATAATCCTGGAGGTAAGTCCTCTATATTAAACACGCTTCGGCTTACACCAATATCAATTAAACAGGTTAATTCTGTTTCTCCTCCAGGATAGGGGAGTTATTGTAAAAATACTTTTACTCTGACTTCGGGACCATTGTCTCCCCTATTTAACATGATTGACACTGGCATGCCATTTTCCTACGCCTGATCCACTGCTTTTGGCAGAGAACTGGGATCAGCATGAGGTGCCTCTAAGGTCCTTTCCAGTCTACGGTCAGGAAGATGGCAGAATTTGGCTATGTGTCCTTCCCCATTACAATTGTAGCATATGATTGGCCCCCGTTTGCCATAATTTTTGAAATTGCCTTTGCCTCTTCCTCTTCCTTTTCCCCTCTGCTTCCCCGTGTACATAGCTTTGGGTTTGCTGTCTTTCTGGTTAATCCTGTTCTCTATGGATAACAGGATAGGCAGGAGGTCTTGAATAGACATATTTCCTGCCTCTGGCCTTGCCGTGAACAACTTTTCTTTCAACTGGGGTATTAAACCATCAAGAAACCTTTGTTTCACCAGTTGTGTAGATGGACTTGCAGTTTCTCCCTTCTTTTCTTCCTCTACTTTAAGGCCTGCTTCCTCTGCCATATCACTTAACCGCCTCCAATAAGCCCCTGCTGCTTCCTCCTTCCCTTGCTTAGCATTCATGAATTCAGCATGTCTGGTTTGTCCATATATTTGGGGCAATTTTTACTTAATTTTTTCACAAATCTTCCTTCCACTAGCCCTTTTATCAAGCTTTGTGACATCTACTTCACATTCTTTAAGTATATAGACTGACATGTTGCTTCCCACTGCTTTAATAAGAAGCTGATGAATGTCAGTAGCAGAAGCCTCGTATGCTTCCTGTGCAGCACTAACTTTGTTTGCAAACCCAATTGGATTCTTTCTAGGATCTCCCAGTCCCTCTAATATGGCTCTCATTTCTTGGGGACTAAAAGGTACATGCCATTTTATTTGGGACTTACTGTCAACAGCATTACCTTCAAAGACTAATTGGGTTCTAACAGGATAAACTGTAACAGATTGCTCAGCGACAGGGGCAGAAGGGGTGGGCCCTCCCTTCCTTCTGTCTTCATCCTGCTGCCACAACTTGGAAATGATGGTTTACCCCGGCAGTTCAGACTCTATCTCTCTTTCTCTGGCCAAAGTTCAGAAAGATCCAATTTTGCATATGTGCCTTTTGATTTATGCCAATCATCTGTTTCTAAGATACGTGCCAAATCCCTCTTTGTAGGTTGATATGGGGCTGTTAAACCTCTGCTTGCTACTATATTGCCGAGGTCATCTTTTGTGTGTTTCATGTAATCCGATTCTTGTGCTTTTGTTGATGGGTCTCTTAAAGCCAAACTGGCAGCCACATAAGGTGGGGGGTCCTCCTCTACAGAGTCTTCTGGCCAAACGTAATAAATTTGGGCAGTACCCTTATTAAAAATCTCAGTCAAGCCAGTTTCATTTGCTAATTTAGCTTCTGTCTCCCATGTGCAAGCTATTCCCCACATTCCTTTACTGCACAGTAGTGGGCCATAATCATGCAGAAAAGTTTGGCATACTTGTAAATCAAAAGTCCCTTCAGATTTTAAAGGTTTAGCTGTTCCTTTTGTCCATTCTACCCATTTATCTAGGGGCTTAGTATAGGCGGAACCATACCTTCGGTTCATATATTCTCTAGCGCTCATCTTGCGCTGGGCATTTTCTGAGGGCCTCTTACCCTTCACTCCCTTATTTAAATGAATGCCTATAATGACTGGCCAGTCTTTTCTCTACTCTGCCTATACCCTCTTGCCTCTAAAACAAATAGTACAGCAAATCTGCAGATTTACAAGAATAGTCTCCACTTATCTACGTGGATAGAAGGGGTTTATGACAATAGACAAAACACTCACTAAGAGGCCCTCCTCGTCTCTTCTCTTTTCTGTGGGTTTTATCTGTCCCTACCGTGCGCCTCTTACCCAGGCCGCCCACAAGGAGTCAATGCTGGGAACTGCAGAGGTTTATCCCTATCCACACACAGTCCAACCCGTGAAGGGGGACACAAAAACATTCACACACACACGTTACCCAACCAGAAAGGTCCGAGATTGGTCTGGTTTCCTTGAGAACTGACAGATAGGATACATAGGAAAGGCAGAAAATATAGCAAGCTTAAGGACAGCTTACCTAGCCAGCATTTAGAGGTCTGCGTTCCCGATGATCCCGATCAAGGCATGGTTCCTTCTGGAGACTCTGCCAACTCCTGGCTGGCTCGCCAAAAACTGTTATGGAAATTTCTGGTTGTGACTCTAAAAATAAAAGTTAGTTTTGCAATTGCAGGAACAGATCCACAGGACTCAATCTCTGTGTCTAAAATGTCCGTTCTGACAAAATGTATTATTACATGATATTTTATACATAGATAAGAAAGGGGTGGTGTGAATTGTTATTAGAAACTAACAAATAGAAATATATTATTAAAAGCTAGCGAATAGAATAATTGCAAAAGTAAAACATAGAGAGGGGAGGGGGGAGTAGAGAGAGAGAGAGTGAGAGTGAGAGCTTCTAGGAGAAAGTGTATCTGTGTGATAAGTGAAGGCCACAGAACACATTGCAGCAGTGTGAGCAAAATGGAGTCTCTTGTGCTTAAATGAACAATACAGTGTAAGTCCATGTCAGCAGTACAACCATATTAGGAGTGTTTAGCTATCACAAGAGCTCATAGATGATCCTGGACAGAAAAAAATGAAACCTACCTAACAAAATAAAGCATAAATTTGCGTACAACATTGTTCATTATTAGTAGAAGGGGATTTAAGGAAGGGGGGAAGGGGAGGGAACAAGTATTGTACCACTACCAGGGGAGGGAGGATAACAACAATAGGGGCGAGGGGGCGGGGAGAGGTGGGAAGGGAAGATATGAGGTCCCCTGAATCAGTCGGTTTCAGAAACATATTCAGAGATGGGCATATGAGGTTTGATGAAGTTTAAGGCACAACATTATGATCCCGCAGAGGGATATCCTCTACTGAACCCCAAGCATCTATCCAGCCCGATCAAATCTTGTAAAACTTTTTTGGGCAGTTACAGTTAAGGTAGGTAATCTTATACAGTGGTAAAACAGAATTCAACACTGAGTGCCATTGAGACACTGTGGGTGGCAAAGCATCTTTTCATCTATGAAATATCTCCTTTCAAGCATAAAATGTGTGCATAACCCAAAACAACTTGGTATACCTACTCATATTCGGAGCCTCATATCCGCCAGAATCCCTGCCCAAAACGTGCCCAGTAGCGGACAAGACCGGACCATGTGTAGTAAGGAGGCGACCAGTGCACCACACCTAGGGCATGATACGGGAGCCACGGGACTAATCGCCGTTAGCCTCTTAGGGGTAAAGTATGCCATGTGCAGGAATTTTAATTTGAGGAATCGGTCTCAGGCTGAGATCATATTGGTGACAAAGCAGGACATGCAGCCCTCCCAATCCTCTTCCGTCTAGCCGGAGAAGTCTACCCGTCTTTACCAAATGTCCTTTCCAGTGTTTTAGTAGGGGCCAGGGAGAGACAAAAGTATAGAGAGGACAGGGGCTTGTTTATGATTTTTGCGATGAGGAGACCCTCTACTGGGTCAGAGTCCAGGGTAAGACAGGGAGGAAACTGGATATTAAATGCATATTGAAGCTGAAAGTAGCGGAAATACATCCACTGTGGTAAAGCGTATGTAGCTCCAAGATCTGCAAAGAACCGCAACCTGCCATCGGTTACTATATGTTTACGTTTCACTATCCCCCTAGTAGCCCAAACTTGAGGATCAGGAATGGGGGAGATTAGGATTTGCCCACAGAGGAATGTGAGGGGAGAACCTTCCGGGGGAACGGTAATGGACCCTAGCCTTGTGCCATACCATGATAGTGGTACGCATCAATGGAGTAGTCCCAGGATGGGACCTCGCTCCACGGAAAATCCAGATTGCTAAGGATGGAGAACGATCCCATTATGGCCATTTCTAGTGTCACAGCTGGGTTATCCCTGGGCTGGAAGATCCACCACCTAACCGTTCCCAGGACTGCTGCCCAGAAGTATCGTATAAAATTGGGTAGTGACAGGCCACCCTGTGTGAGAGGTAATTGCAAAGTGGAGATGGCCAGTTGTGGAGACCTCCCATTCCACACAAATGAAGATACAATACCATTTAGTTTATCAAAAAAGGAGGCCAGGGGCATGAGAGGTGAGTTGTGAATAAGATATAGGAACTTCAGTAAATAGACCATCTTTATAAGGTTCACTCTGCCCACTGGAGCAAGAGGGAGAGACCTCCAGGCCATGCACTTCCGGGAGAAGGTCCCGACCAACGGCAACAGATTGAGGTCGAAGTTTGAGGACAGTGGAGCCTGCACCACCACACCCAGGTATTTGAATTCCGTGACCCATTTTAAAGGGGTATTCATTTGGAGGAGGGGACCCAAAGGGGAACAGCACTGACTTCCCCCAGTAAAACCTTAAGGCCCGAGAGGGACCCAAAGGAGTCAATAATCCAAACGCTGCTGGGAGAGAGGAAACATCTTTAAAGAAAAGGAGAGTGTCATGCGCATACAGCAATATTTTTTCTGTCACCACCCCAACCTCTCTCTGTTGATGAATCTGATCTTATCCATGCCGCCATAGGCTCCATTGCCTGCGCGAAGAGACCTGGGGAGAGCAGGCACCCCTGCCTGGTACCCCTTGTCAGGGGAAAGGGGGAGGACAGAGAATTATTGGGGTCTATGGTATAAGAACTGAATCTATTTAATGAAACGAGGGCCAAACCCAAATTTGGTAGGTTTGGAGGCAGTGCCACTCCACTGAATCAAAGGCCTTTTCAGCATCCAGAGAGGCTACCACCCCGAGCCATCCCTCTCCACTCTGGAAAGATGAGTCAGAAGCCTACGAATGTTAATGTCAGTTCCCCTGCCCGGCATAAACCCGGATTGATCAGCATACACCAAATCGGTGATCACCATATTCAGGCGGCCAGCCAAAACTTTTGCCATCATTTTTGCATCAACATTAAGGAGAGAAATTGGCCGGTAAGAGGAGCGTTGATCCTTGACTTTACCAGGCTTGAAAAGGACAACTATCACTGCCTCCGACATCGAGGGAGGAAGAGACTCCTCCTCCAGCGACTTCAGGAGCACGTCCCTAAATGTGGGGGGCAGTTCCTCTGTATAGGTTTTAAACAATTCCGACGGGATGCCATCAGGGCCCGGGGTCTTCCCCGCCTGCAAGGAGGCCACCGCCCTCTGCAACTCCTTCAATGTGATGGGGCTATCCAGTGCATCCCAAGAGGTGGATGTTAGGCATGGCAGGTCTATGTCCTCCAGGTAGTTATACAGATCCTCATCCATGCCCACCATCCGAGAGCTATAGAGCTCCTGGTAGAATGAGGCAAAACAATCATTAATTAGTGCAGGATCTGTCACCAGCGTTCCACAAGAATCACGTATGCCAGAGATAGACACAGGCAAGGAGCTCTCTTTAGCCAACCATGCCAACATGCGCCTATTTTTGTCCCCATGTTCAGATATCCATTGAGATTGGTTTAGCAAAAGAGTCTTTTTGTTGGATGTGCGTATTATTAAGAGAACATCTTGAACTGCGGCCTGAAAGTCAGAATAAACCTGGGCATTTCCTGTCTGGGAAAACTCTACCTCCAAGGCAGCCACCCTCCCCTCCGCCCGCTGTAAATCTACCTTCAAGTCCCGACGTACCTGGCGGATGTAGCACTGAAAGGTCCCTCTGGAGAAGGCTTTAAAGGCATCCCATGAGGTGGACAGAGGTATAGAATGGTCGACACCATTCCAAAAGTATATCATGTCAGACCTATAAGTCTCAGAAACCCTTGAGTCAGATAACCAAAATCTGGACAGGCGCCATAAACTATCTGCCTGGGTGGTAGAGACACATAATTTCAAGGAGAGCGGTGCATGGTCCAAGACTCCATGTGGCAGAATGAATATATCTCTGACTCTGGAGAGGACAGACCCACCAGCATACGCCAAATCTATGCAGGAGAAAGTTTTATGTGAGGCAGAATGACAGGTATACGCTCTCTGTTGGGGGTAAAGCCACCTCCACACATCTGTAAGACTAGATGCCTCCGCCCAGCCGGCCAGCCCGGTCGGGACATGAGCCACCGAGGAAAGTCTGTCCACCCCAGCATCTGGGACCATATTAAAATCTCCAAGAAATAGTACATTATCAGGTGCATAAGACACGACTTTTACCATCAGTTGATTGATTAATCTAACACAAGCCAGGGGCAGTAAGTATAAGCCCACCAAAAATATCTCCATCCTATCTAACATTACATGCAGCATAATATAACGACCTTCCGGGTCCAGCTCCAATAACTTGAAAGGAAGAGATTTATGAATGAGTATGCTAACACCCTGGGAGAAATTAGTATAGGAAGAGTGATATTGATGACCCACCCATGGTTTCTTCAGACTCAGAAGTTTACTCCCCACTAAATGAGTCTCTTGGAGAATACAAATGTGGAGGAGGTATGAATTCAGAAATTGAATGACCAGGGACCTCTTCACTGAGGAGTTCAGACCCCTGGTGTTCCAAGATACAATAGTGCAGTCAGCCATATGCGTCTGGCACCAAAATATTAGGCTGGAAGAGCAGAGAAGGGCCCCGGTCCATTGGACAAAACATGTAATGCATAACAAAACCACCTAAAACAGCTTGTTGAGCACTACTTGTGAAAAAAGAATTTAGTAAAAAACAATAGAACTTCCCAACCCCCCGCCACCCATCCTGCCAACCCCGACCCCAACCCTGGGGCGACCTTAGTCCCAAAAACAAAACAAAGGCAAAAGTGCATTTCAGGGGGGAACGTGTGCAAAATGTCATCCACGGTCCAGCATTCAAACGGCCATCTTGTTATATTCTCAAGACTGGAATAAAAGAGAGAAGCAGGTGCAGTCTCCCGGCAGCTGCCGGGGGTAATAAACTTGAAAAGCTGGTATGGTAAGAACTTCCATTGGGTGTATTGGGTAACATTCATGAACCAATGGTGTATATTGCTAGGTTTATTCCAGGAGGTAATAAAGGTGGATATGTAGATTGTAGCCCTTAATGGACCAGGTTCAAAAACATTCTCTAGCCAACAACAAAAAAGGGGGGAGGTGGTAGACATAGTTTCTATAGCCCAACAGGTTGGCCAGGTATGTAACTCAAACAGGCATTGCATATCCAAAGTGCAGGGCAAACAGTTCTTATAGCTACCCTTCAGGGTTGAGGCAGGGTATCAATCCAAGCTGACACCTCCTCCGCTTACTATATTTTATGCTTTTAGCACGGAGTCGTGCCCTCACCGCATCAAAGGACTTCCGCTGTCACTGTGTCTCCATGGAATCTGGGAAGACTAGAAGTTTGGTATTTTCAAAGTGCAGCTCGCCCAGGGCCCTGTCCTCCCTCAGCACCAGGTCACAATCTCGAAGATGTAATAGCTTAAAGATGAAGGTACATGGTGACGCTCCTTGATGTCCTCTAATGGATGGTATGTGATGTGCCCTTTCCACTGTAAAGAATGGTGAGAAACGAGCAGAGGAAAGTAACTTTTGCAGTAAGGACATGTTATTGGTGCCCTCGGCCCCTTCAGGGAGGCCCAGAATGTGTAAGTTATTCTGTTTGTTACAGTTTTCGGCATCTTCGGCCCAGGCCTCCAACACCTTTACTTTAGTCTTTAAGGTATGTATATCAGCATCATGATCTCATACCATTTCTAGTTCTGCGAGATCCGTTGTTCCACTTCAGTCACTCGACCGTGGAAAGAATCCATATCTCTGCGGATGAACTCAACATTCACCTATATATGGTCGATGTTATCAGTCAAGGATGTGATCACCTGCAGAACTGCTGTAAATTCCACTGTTGCCGCGGGAGCACAGCCACCCTCCTCCGTCGCCATGTGGTTTGAAGCTTTAGGCGAGACCGCGACACCGGCCTTACCTGCCTTCTTCTTTTGACCAGTAATGTCAATGCATCGGGTGGATTGTCTTGAACCTCCATTTCTCATAACCCGGTTGCGACTCTAAGGCAGCGGGAGGGGGGGACCCAGGCCTGGGCTCCAGGGGTGCAGCACCTTGCAGTCAGAAGAGATGATAGTCTGCCCCGGTTCTCTGGGACATGATGTCCAAGGCCGCAGCTCCAACCTACTTACTCCATCACAGCCGCACTTCGGAGAATCCAGAGGAAGCTTCACCTCCCTGGCTCAGGAATACTATTAGATCAGGGGAATCGCAAACCTGCCACTGGGAGATGACTTGAATCTCTAATGGAGGGGGATCTGGAGCTTATCCTGGGATCCCTGTCGCTGGACCCCCAGTAAGGAAACTGAAACAATTTCTCTTTCGTTCCTTGACGGGCACAGCAGTTTCATGGACTAAGTGGGTTATACTGCCCTCTTCAGGAGGGACTAGGCAGAACAGGCAGTTCTAACAGCAAAAAGGACAACAGACACGGCCCCTCCCAGGAGGCAGTCCCCACTGGCAGATAACCCCCCACCCTTCTCTGCTAGCTCAGTTTTTTTCTGCCTATGGCAAGGAGTAGACCTAGGCTCCCTGTTGGGATCTGTGGTGCCTCTCTTGGTCCATTTTGGCTGTCCTGGAGGACAGCCTAACAGATGAAGCCTGCAATCAAGCAGCCGTGCTGGGTGACAGGCTGGGTCTTAGATCTAGGTAGTCTCCCCAGCCAGCCATCGAGCGCACGCAGACCTTAGCTCCTCGCTGGGTCGGCCGCGACAGGCCCCAAACCGGACAGGGTGGCCCTGTGGGTTAAACGTTCCGCTGGTGCATGTATGACCGGGCTCCTGGGTCCGTGTCCCTGTGCACCCATGGCCGACAACTCCCCCTGGCCTCCCGGGTGAGGCAGAGCTGTCTCGGGTGGGATACCCGCTCCGCCCGACTAGATGGGTAAGTACGCCCCCCTCTCCTTCTAGGATCTGGGGGGGTGCAGGCGGGTTCCCCCCTGGGGTGTTAGGCTGGCGGGTGGCTCCCCCCTCCTCCTTCGCTTCACCCCCCCTCCGGTGCTGCACTGTCGCTGGGTCCCCCCTGCGGTGCTCCCAGGGTGGGTGTCCAGGGCCCTAGCTGTCCCCCTCCTCCTTGCCTTGTACTGCTGGGTGGTCGGTGTTTGATTGGTGGCCATTTTGCCATAGTCCAGACGCCAATTTCTTGTAGCCGGCCACATGGTTCAGCCTCTGGGACGCCCGGCGGCCATTTTGGTGTAGTTGCGGCGCTCTGGGCTGTGGTTTGGCCTCTAGTGTGCAGCAGCGGCCATGTTCTTGTGGCCTATGCATGTGTGCCGACGTAAGTGTGGGGGGCGGTCTCTGTGCCTTTTGGCGCCACTTTACCCCCTGCACAGCGCAGAGAGCTCCCTCTTTCTCTGTGGGACAGCAGCAGGCGTGGAGGACGGGCATAGGCAGCAACAGCGGCGGGTGGAGGGTGCCTGGTCTCCTGGTACTTGGGCCTCAGTCAGGTGGCGTGTTACCAGGGTGGGTGACACAATGGCTGCCAATGCGGGTGCTTCCCCAGCAGACCTCTCCGTGATTGCAGCCAGCGCTTCAGGGACTCTGCTCCCTATGGACGCTCCGTCGGCGGCCCTGGAGACATTTGTCTCCTGGGTAGAGTCGCTGTGGGAACTCAGGGCGGAGAAAATTCGGCCCCTGCCCCCCCTTCCTCCGCTGAGGACTCGGACCCCGACGGGGGCTACACCGTGGCAGGTTTCTGCCCTGGCGATCTTTTTTCAGCATCCTTTGGCGACGCACTCTTTGATCCATACTTTCATGCAGGAGGTTCGGCATGTCACCCCCCAAATACGGTCACCTCTGGCGACATAGGATCTCAATTTGGTCCTCTCGGTTCTTCAGAAGCCGCCCTTTGAGAATATCAGGGAGATATTGCTGCCATTGCTTTCGCAAAAGGTGGCTTTCCTGGTAGCTATCACATCCACTCGGCAGGTGTCTGAGTTGGCGGCTCTATCGTGTAGGTCTCCATATCTGGTCCTACACAAGGATAAGGTGGTTCTGCGACCGTCACCCTCCTTTTTGCCGAAGGTGGTGTCATCCTTCCATATCAATGAGGAAATTGTCCTTCCTTCGCTCTTCCCACGTCCCTCTCATCCTAAGGAGGTTGCTTTGCACTCCCTGGATGTTGTTCGGGCCCTGCGGGTGTATCTGGCGACCATGGCCTCCTTTCGGAGTTCGGATGCCCTTTTTTACAGTGGTGGATGGCCCACGCAAGGGTCTGGTGGCCTCGTCGGCCACTATTTCACGTTGGATTAGACAGACGGTGACCCCGAGCCTATGCTGTCGGGGTTTGGAGCCTCCTTTCCCGGTCATGGCTCACTCTACCAGGGCGGTTAGCACCTCCTGGGCTTTCCGACATCAGGCGTCTGTATCTCAAGTGTGCAAGGCGGTTACTTTGTCCTCTGTGCACACCTTTTCAAGGTTCTACAAAGTTGATGTTTTAGCATCTTTGGATTCTGCATTTGGCTGTAAAGTTTTGCAGGCGGCCGTGTGAGACACGTCTGGTTCCTCACAGAGGGTTCTGTTGGGTGTAATTCTTTTGCTGTTCCGTTACCCACCCCTCATTTTTTGGCACTGCTTTTGGACGTCCCACTTAGTCCATGAAGCTGCTGTGCCCCTCAATGAATGAAAGAGAAAACTGGATTTTTTACTTACCGTAAAATCCCTTTCTCTGAGTTTGACGACGGGCACAGCCCCCACCCCTCTTATTTATGTTGCACTGCTTGTTACGAACTGAGCTAGCAGAGCAGGGTGGAGGGTTATGTGCCAGTGGGGACTGCCCCCTGGGAGGGGCTGTGTCTGTCTGTTCTTTTTGCTGTTAGAACTGCCTGTTCTGCCTAGTCACTCCTGAAGAGGGCAGTATAACCCACTTAGTCCATGAAACTGCTGTGCTCAACAACAAACTAAGAGAAAGAGATTTTACGGTAAGTAAAAAATCACGTTTTTCTCCTCCAGGGGTCTAGGGTGCCTTTGGAGCAGGGAGGGGGGGGGACACTGACCTGCCACGGAGAGCGATCCGGGAGCGATCTGGGAGCCTGATGGAGCTGGATGCAAAGCCGGTCGGGCAATGTAGGCGAGGCCACGGCTTCGGGCCTACCCGCTGGTTACAGCAGCGGCCCTGCAGAGGCTAATCCAGATCAATACTCTCCTCCCAGGGCCCATACTGTTCTTTTTGGCCATGTCAGTCAAGGGCTTGACCAAAGACAAGAAGTTATGAATAAACGTCCGATAATAATTGGCAAAGCCAAGAAAACATTGTAGTGGATGTAAAGCCCAAGGGTCAGGGCCACTGTAAAACTGCCGATGGCTTCTCTGGGTCCATTGAAAAACCAGCAGTGAAAATGATATATCCCAGGAATTTAACCTGTTCATGATGGACCTCGCACTTCCCCAATTTACAATACAGGTTATTATCTCTCAGCCTCTGAAGCACATTGCAGACATCTGTGTGGTGGCTCTCTAGGGAATATATGAGGATATCTTTGAGATAAACCACCACATATTGCTGCAACATATCTCGGAGGACATTGTTGATGAATTCCTGAAAAACTGCCGAAGCGTTGCAAAGACCAAATGGCATTACGATGTATTCGTAATGGCCTGTCCTGGTATTAAACGCAATTTTTTACTCATTGCCCTCCTTGATCCTCACGAGATTATATGCCCCTCTCAGATCAAGCTTTGTGAATACCGGTGCTCCCTTGAGGAGGTCAAATAACTCCGTAATCAATGGATTTGTGAAGCAATTCTAGGTCTCAGTTTGCCACTCTTCTATTTCACAAAGAAGAAGCCAGCACCAGCAGGAGACGAGGATTTGCGGATGAACCCTCTAGAAAGTGCGTCTGCGACATACTCCTCCATGGCTTTATCTTCTGAGACAGACAAAGGGTAAACCCAGCCACGAGGGGGTATGGCACTAGGTTGAAGGTCAATTGCGCAATCAAATGACCGGTGTGGAGGCAAACTACCGGCTTGACTTTTATCAAAGACCTTGCTAAATTTGCGGTATTCCTCCGGCAGGGAGGAAAGTGAAGAGGCACACAAGACCTTAGCCACTTTCTGAAAACATGTCTTACGGCATTGTGGTGACCATGAAAGAACCTCAGCACAAAGCCTATTTAAAAGAGAGGGCTGTGCCTCTGTAACCATGGATAGCCAACAACCACCGGAAAATAAGGAGAGGAAATTACTTGGAATTGGATTATCTCATGGTGAAGAGCCCCTACGGCCATGGTCAATGGAGCAGTCTCATGAGTCATCTGGGCAGGCTGTAGAGGTCTCCCATCAATCGCCTCAATGGCAAGTGGAGTAGCCCGAAGCTGCAGCGGAATTGAGTGCTTAGACACAAAGGCATTATCTATGAATAGGCCTGCAGCCCCAGAGTCTATTAGAGCCTGTATCTCGATGGATGACTCAGACCAAGAAAGGGTAACCGGAACCAGGGCCTATCCTTCTAGATAACTGGGGACGTAACAACACCACCTAAGGTCTGTCTTTGGGAATTTCTTAGATAAAATAGCTGTCCAAAAAAATAGCTGTCCAAAATACCAAGCCATTGACTCTGATTTAAAGCACCTGTGCAAGATAAAGGAAAACCTGCAAACATGGTCTGTTGGGGGTACTTGAGGACAGGGTTGAGAACCACTGCCCTACAGGACCTCAGGACGGGTAGGACAAGACTTCAAAAAGTGACCTGCCTGGCCACTATAAAGGCACAATCTCTCCCTCCTCCTAAAGGCTCTCTCATCCACAGAGAGACTTGTGAAGCCCAACTGCATGGGTTCTACTTCATTGACAGGCTCGGAACCAGGAGATATGTGAAGTGAGAGAGACACGGGTGGGACTACAAAGCTCCGAGCCAAACATACAGGAGGCTTCTGCAAGCGCTCCTTAAAGGAAGGTCTCTCTGAGTGTGGAGTCAATGAGAATAGCAAATGTGATCAACTTCTCTAGCTCAGTAGGAATGTCTTGGGCTGCTATCTCATCTTTGATGTTATTTGAGAGACCATGAGAAAAAGCAGCCACGAGAGTCTCATTGTTCCAAGCAACCTCTGCTGCCAGAGTACGGAATTCAATGGCGTAATCTGCAACTGTTCTCATACCCTGTTTGATGGACATGAGGCTTTTGGCAGTGGTAGTGGAGCATGCAGGGACATCAAATACCCTTTTAAAGGAGGCTACAAACTCTGGGCAACTCTGGACAACAGGTTTTTGCATCTCCCATAGAGGGTTTGCCCAGGCCAAGGCTCTGTCAGAAAGCAACAAAGCCTACTTTGCTTCTGTCCATGGGGAAGGCCTGAGGCATCATCTCAAAGTATATCCCAAACTGGCTGAGAAACCCTCTGCAATGAACTGGATCCCCCCAAATCGCTGGGGAAGCATAGCGGAACCAGACATACCCCTTATAGAGGTAATATTTGAGGCGGGTACCTGCACAGAGATATGAGCATCAGCAGGAGCAGCCTGCAACACAGGTTGTGCCGTAACGGCCACCGTAGCAGTGCGATTCAGGAGTGTCTGTAACGCTATGGCAAACTGATCCATGGGATGAACCTGCTCATCCAATCTGGAAAAAATATTACCAGCAAGTGGATTGTATGCATCTTCTGAATTCATGGCCTTCTCCTACTGTCAGAAACCATGAATCAGACAGAGACAGAAGTGCAGCAAAGTCACACTTTTTAATAAAAAGGTAAAATGCCATAAACAGAGTAAACGTGGTCAAAACATAGCCAGGCTTTGGTAATCAGAGCGGATAGTCGGAGCAAGCCAGTGAAACAGGAGTACAGAGATCAGCAAGGTCAAACAAACGGCATGCAGGGTCAGGAACCAGGAGGATAGTCAGCCAAGCAGGGTCTCAAATCCAAGAACCAGAAGGAAATGTCAAACAGGCAAAGTCTTTCACAGGAAAACACAGCAGAGATTTCTCCAGAGATGATGACCAAGGCAAAGGCATCTGCGATCTGATTCATGCAGTTTATATAGCAGCAGAGCTGGCTTAACGAGGCAGGATATGGTCATTAAGTGAGACAGAGTGGAAGCTGAAACTGGCAATTGACCCTCAGCTGAGCAGCTTGCTCTGATTAGGGAGAGCTGAGCCCAGCCCTGACACACAGTGAGCAATCAGTACCAATCATTCTTGTGTCCATACATTACTGAAGCATAGTAAACAGTGTTTACTATGCTTCAGTTTGTGAATGAACAGGAAGCCCATTCATTCACTATCCAATGCACCTGAAGCTGCAGAGGAAGGGACAGGGTAATCTCTGTCCTCAGTCCCTTTCTGAGTGTCAAATGTGGGACATCAGGGGTTTGTATAGACCATTGATAATTCACCAAAGGACCCTCCAACGGGGCACTTAAAAAAATAAATAAATAAAAAACAAAAATGTAAAAAAATAAAAGTCCAAAAACTAATTAACCACTTGCCAACCACACTATAGCCGAATGACAGCTACAGCATGGTCGGCTAGTTCTGGGAGTTTGTCACATGATGGCCTCTCATGCGCCCTCTGGGGCACGCATCTGGAAGTGCCCATGACTGCTGCGCATCACGGATCGAGATAAAAGGCCAATCACAGCGTGCTTTTACCATATGATCGCTCAGTCCAATGATGGAGCGGTCACTTTGTAAACAAACTGGGATCATGCCCAGTTCAGCTCTCTCTCTCCCTTGATTCTGCGTGCCCATCAGTGTCACTATAGGAAAAAAGGTACTCTCCCAGTACAGAAACGGGACTTTAAAGGCAGTACAAAAATCAAACCATGGTTTACTATAAAAGCATAACAGTTTTATTACTTGACAAAGTTTAAAATAAAACAGATGTGTAACATGTGTACACGCTTAAATGAACAGTGCGGCATCAATGTTACAGAACAAGATGAATTTTACACAGACTGTGAGTAATGTCATAGAGCTGTTATCTTCTTGAGCATGCGCCCAACATGTTTCGGGATAGTTGCCCCTCTTCAGGGGCGATCATAAATGCCCAAAATAAGTACTCTGAAAAATATCATAAATATTACATTTATGCGTGCACAAAAGCTACAAGTAAAGAGTAGAGTTGAGCGAACCTCTGGAAGTTCGGGTTCTGCTGGTCCGTCCGAACTTCGGGACAAAGTCCGGGTCCGGACGGAACCCGAACGATCGCACGGACAACCAACCCCATTGAAATCAATGGGGACCCGAACTTTTAGGCACAAAAATGGCTGTAACAAAGTCCTGGAAAGCCCTAGAGGGCTGCAAAAGGAAGTAAAATGGGGGTAAGGGTAGGGCAAGTGCCCTACAAAAAAATGGGGACAGGGAAATAACTTTAAATATTTTTTAAAAAATAAAAACATAAAAAAAGCAAAAATGGAGGTGAATGTGGATCATCTTCAAACTGTGTCTGAAAAGTATTAATTAATGGTAGAAGCCATATAACTGTTCTAAAATCATCTTCAAACTAGGGCAAGTGCCCTACAAATAAATGGGGATAGGGAAAATAAATTAAAATCAAGTAAAAAAATGGGAAGGGGGGTGGATGTGGAGTAGGAGCCTAGAGGTTGACTAGGCCGTGACCGTGGCAGTGTAGGTGGAAGTGGCGGTGGTAGAGGAGTAGGAGGAGGTAGCCAACATGGTTTTTTTTTTTGTATTGAGGCCT
>BLSH010178646.1:401504-442660 GCA_018402905.1 Glandirana rugosa
TGTTACGTAACGGTCGTGTTGGTGTTGCTAAATATGTATGTATATAAGAGGGGGGGGTAGGCAAAATCCGTCAGTAGATTACTGAGAGGGGATTGACCCCTAGCGACGGCAGCGACGACTCCGAGGGAGGGAGACCCCCCAGGAACACCACAGACACAGCCGGAGGACGAGACACCCCCTATGGGACCCAGGATCAGCGGATGGTAGGACGGAATACCTAAAACCAAAGGAATGGGGGGAAAGGATGGGATAACCTGCCGCCGAGGAAACTACACCGTGCACAACGAGTTGAGCAACTACGCACCACTCACTGGGGAGTAACCGGACCGAACCCGAACGATTTTTGAAATGTCCGGATCCGGGTCCGTGCCACGGACACCCGAAAGTTCGGTACGGACCCGAACGTTACAGTCCGGGTTCGCTCAACACTAGTAAAGAGAACATCAATGAGGGGTCACTCACCACGCATCAACGAGTTGAGCAACACGTGCCACATCAAAGGAGCCGCCGTCCAATAGGGTAGGAAAGGGGGGTAAGGAAACCAAAATCCATAAGGCAGGATGGTAGGCGACTAGGACCCAGGGTATCCCCCACAGAGCAGGAGGCCGACACAGACACCACAAGGACCCCCCAGAGGGAGGGAGCCTCAGCAGCGACGGCAGCGATCCCCAGTTAGGGGAGAGTCATTAGATGACTGCCTAAAACGGATGGGGGGGGAGAATATATGTATGTATAAATCGTTGTGGTTGTGCTGGCAATGCATTGTGCAAATAATAAAAATGATTATTATAGCCATAAAAAAACACCATAGGTAATTGTATTGGAATTAGCATCCAGATGTGTACTATGGGGTGCACACAGCCATGATGTGCCTACGCACGCCGCGCAATGCAATGACGTCATGACATTGACGCGTCAAATGACGCAATGCATACGCGCGGACAGTAAGCTCTGTACGGGGTTGGGTGGACCAATTAGACACTGCCTCCAAAGGATCCAAGTAACTTCACTTAGAGCCAGAAGTACCTCCCCCAAAATGAGGGGAATAGACACTCTTCCCCTATGGTCGCAGACCTGTAACGCGCAAGGTCCCAGAACGGGTCTTCAGAGGCCTATCTGCACGGCGCCACCCCATGAATGCAACACGGGGGCGTCATGCAGAGGGGCCCCACCAACGCAGGAGGGAGAGTAGGGGGCCCAGAGGAAACCCCACGGTCCCCACTTCCCAAATGAACCCAGCCCCCGGCCTCAGGAGGAGATCGGGGGCCTGGGTGCGCCGGGCAGTGAATGCTGACCCCCATTCCCTGCAAGGGACAGAGAGAGGGCATGAGGGCCCCCAGATGGAGGGCCCAGGTCGTCCCACACTCCGCCAAATGAATTGTTAAAAAAAGGGGGGGAAGGGGATGGAAGGAAGGAGAAAAAGGGGGACAAACCACAATTGGACGGAGGACCCCAGAACACGGCACGCCGCCCAAGTCTGTAGATGTGGGCCGAAAGCTGCAGAAAAGGAGGCAAAAAAAGCACGATTGCAGGCATGCTAGTAATTATAACAACAATAACTAATTTTCACACAGATACAACAGACATGTAAAAATCGAACAGTACATACCCACAGATTCCCATAATGCAAGGCCCACCCTTGGCAGTACCCTACATATTCTCCCTGTCCCAGCCACCCGAAGCAAATCCCTCCAAAAAGGGTCTGAAACTAAGATGCTCATTAATACCAGGGGGGGACGTGGCCTGATTCATGCTGTAATAGGACCTTGTCCCAGTCACCACCTCTGGCACTTGGATGTACACAATCAAAAATAAGAAAGGAAAACCTGGGACACCGACCCTGATGGCATCTCAGGGCATGACGTCCCAAAGGTGCCTCAGGGTTGGCAGTTTTTAAATTTGCAATGTGTCTCATCGCACGTTTGGAGAATTCCTGTATTGTTGTGCCAACGTAGAACCCCTCGCACTGGCACACCAAAAGGTATACCACGTAGGGGGTCCTGCAATTGGCAAAATGCTGTGGTTTATAAAGGATACCATTCGGCAATGTCACTGAGTTCTGAGTGTTCATATATCTACGTATTGAATAGCCTCCACATGTGTAGGTGCCCCTGTGCCTGCATGGGTCATCTCAGAAAGGACCAACAAATTCACTGCTAACCAATTGGTCCTTTAGTGATCGTGCACATCGATACGTAATTGCCAGGGTAAATGTGGTTTGAGTAAGGGATCTGAGGTTAATAGATGCCAGTGTTTTTGTATGATTGCTTTAATCAACCTATGTTGTCTGTTGTATCTAGTGATAATCCTTGTAGTGTGTCCTTCATCCTTGCCCTTTTTGGGGGGGGCAAAGAGTAAACTTTGGCGTGTGCGACTATTGGCCCTATTGAAAGCCTTTCTAAGACAGGTTTTGGAATAGCCTCTCATCAGTAGGAGCCTCTCTCTTAGTTTGTTTGCTTCTTGTAGGAAGTCAGCCGGGTCAGAGCAATTACGTTTCAGGCGTAAATACTGTGAAAAATGAATGGATCTCACCAGGGATGCTTGGTGAGAGCTATCAGCATGGAGTATGGTGTTTCCGGCTGTTGGTTTTCTATATAGTCCACTAGACAGACTGCCATCATCCTCCTTTTGGAAGGTAATATCCAGAAATGTCAGCCTTTTTGGGTTGTGAACCATAGTAAACTGCAAATTAAAGTCATTAGTGTTCAGTTGTTTTAGAAAATTCTCAAGTAAGTCCATAGGTCCATCCCAAATAAGGAAAACATCATCTATGTAACAAAACCAAACTTGGATGTGGCTCGTTAGGGATGTCAGATGTTCATCCGACAATAACAGACGTTCCCACTCCCCCAGGTACAGATTGGCGTGCGATGGGGCACAGCATGTCCCCATCGCAACACCCTGCACCTGGAGGAAGTGGGAACCATCAAACGTGAATACGTTGTGTGTAAGAATGAAAAGTGTTGATTTTATCATTGTCATCCCTATGAGATTGGGACAGAATGCGCTTAATTACTTCCAAGCCCCTTTGGTGGGGAATGGAGCTATAAAGCGCTTCAACATCTATGCTGACCAGAATTGCTTCTGGGGGGACATAGATGCCCTCAAGTTGTTGTACGAGATGTATTGTATCTCTCACATAGGAGGGTAAACTCGTTACAAAAGGTCTCAAATGGGCATCTATGAACTTGCTGAGATTCTCAGTGATGCTTCCATTACCTGAAATTATTGGTCTCCCTGCAGGGGGGGCAGAATTCTTGTGGACCTTGGGAAGACTATAGAATGTAGGTGTTTTTGGATGTTTTATCCGGATAAAGTCCCATGTGTCCTTGTCAATAATGTCATTCGCATAGGCCTCATCCACCATGACATAGAATCAAGCATTACATTTCTCGACCCTTGATCTTGAAATAGGCATGTATCACTCCCTATTACACAGAATGTCCAAACACATTTTTTTGTATTGGTCATTATTCATGATAACGATATTGCCCCCTTTGTCGGAGGGTTTTATTGTCAAATCATGACATTTTTTTAAATTGTTCAAAGCTTTTTGTTCAGCATATGAAAGATTACGCCGACGTGTGTGTGTGTGGTCTAATTTTTCTGATCTCGGCTGTGGTGATGGAGAAAAAAGCTGAAAGATTAGGGTTGGAACTCAGATTCGGAAATTTGTCAGATTTCTTTTTAGGGACCTGAACATTAAGGTGAACCTTCTTGTGAGCAGTGATATATTCCTGTATTACCTCTTCCAACTCAGAGGGATCTAGCGATTCCATGGAGTCCTGTTCCTCCAACAAGGATATTAGGTCATCCAGTGCTTCCTCTGAACGTATGTCCGGGGGTCTAGATGTTATATCTGTGTTGGATTTAGAATACATATTTTTATATAATAGCTTCCTGCCAAATAGATTAAGGTCCTTTAAAACCTCAAAGGGGTCAACCTCTGCCTCAGGGCAGAAACTGTGACCCCTGGATAGAAAAGTCTCTTCCTCCCTGGACAGATCATAGTTGAATACGTTAATGATATTCAAATTGTTAGATGAATATGTGTTAGAGGTGCTTAACTCTTGGTCAGGGCCGAGCTGGTCCCAGATACTAAAAAAGATGTGTCAGTGGAACTCAGAGAAGGCTGTGTGAGGGCAGGAGCAGTGGTAGAAATAGAAAAAGAGGAAGAAGTACCCGATGTGTTAGAACTAGTGGTAGTTGAGTTAGAAAGAATTGAAGAACCCTCTCTAGGTGAAGGGGTAGAGGATACACCTCGTGAGTTACCTTTACCAGCAGAAGCAGGGGGGAACATTGAAGAGTGCTGAGTCAGAGATTTAAGGGGGCATTTTTTTGAGGAATTAGATTCCTCTCTTGATTTGACCTGTTGTTTTCTTTTGGACATCTTTCTTGAATGGGAACCTTTAGACGAAGAAACAGAATTAGCAGAGTTAATGGAGGAACTCGATCCCATATCACTGACATTAAGGTTAACACCCGGAGGGTTCCTATGTGGTGGATGCGGGTTTAGATGCCATTTATAGGCCTTCCCCTCCTGAAATGCTCTTTTGTCTCTCCAAAATTTTCTATCCTTGGTTGCCATAGCATCATGTGTGGTACGATCAAGAGAACCCTTTATCCTATCTTCATGGTGCTTAAAGGCATCCAGTGATTTAAATGGCTGTAATTTCTGATAGATCAGGTCAACATCCCTATCCAGAGAGACCATCCTTCTACGATATTCTTTAATAAGTAATATCATCATATATCTTGTGCAGGTCTGAAGCATACTTTACCACTTCTTTTTGAACCCTTGATCAAGGTCCTCGAGAAGTGGAAAAATCTGTACCCGCAGACCGAGCAGATTTACGTCCTCTTTTAGATATCTTTCAAAGCTGTCAATATGTCAGAAATATGCTGCTTTCTTTTCTACTAGCTTTCCTAAATGGGAAAACAAGGAGAATAGTTCAGAGTTGGGTGTCTCCTTCTTGCCATAAAGCTCTCCCACTCCTTACCCTGAAACACCGCAAGTCAAGTCAGCAACTATTACGATATTGGGTACAGACAAATAATTCTTAAATCTATGAAATGACAGAAATTCAACAAATATTCATCATGTAGGTTTTTTCAAAAACCATCACATATACATTTATGTATATTATTAAGTTGTTTGATATGGGAGGAGGGAGAGGGGGGGTGGGTGATTACTACCCTGGATTTGTATACAGTTAAAGACCACCACCCATATCAAAAAATGTCTGCCAACGTCCCCAGTAGCGAATAGGAAAAAAGGTACTCCCCCAGAACAGAAATGGGACTTTAAAGGCAGTACAAAAATCAAACCATGGTTTACTATAAAAGCATAACAGTTTTATTACTTGACAAAGTTTAAAATAAAACAGATGTGTCACATGTGTACACGCTTAAATGAATTTTACACAGACTGTGAGTAATGTCATAGAGCTGTTATCTTCTTGAGCATGTGCCCAACATATTTTGGGATCATAGATAATAAATGCCCAGAATAAGTACTGGGCACTAGAAAATTATCATAAATATTACAAACTGACATTTGCCATGCACAAAGCTACAAGTAAAGAGAACATCAATGAGGGGTCACTCACCACACATCAACAAGTTGAGGAACACGTGCCACATCAAAGGAGCCGCCGTCCAATAGAGTAGGGTAGTGCTCAGCTGTGCCCTATGGTGCAACTACAATGCTTATCAGTGCCTTACGGTGCCACTACAGTGCTCATCGGTGCCCTACAGTGCACATTAGTGCCCACCAGTGAGTGCATATCAGTGCATCAGTGAGTGCTTGTCAGTGCTCATCAGTGACCTACAGTACACATCAGTGCCATCAATGAGTGCTCATCCAGTGCCACTACAGTGCCCTATTAGTGCTCATAGTGCTACTACAGTGCTCATCAGTGCCACTACAATGCCCTATTAGTGCTCATCAGTGCCACTACAGTGCTCTATTAGTGCACATCTGTGCTCATCAGTGCCACTGCAGTGCCCTACTAGTGCTTATCAGTGTCCTATTACTGCTCATCAGTGCCAAATAGTGCACATCAGTGCCCATCAGTGAGTGCTCATCAGTGCCATCTTATCAGTGAATCGTCATCAGTGCCAAATAGTGCACATCAGTGCCCATCAGTGAGTGCTCATCAGTGCCATCTTATCAGTGAATCCTCATCAGCGCCTATCAGTGCCGCCTCATCAGTGCAGCCCATTAGTGCACATAAGTGCACCCTCATCAGAATCCAGCAGTGCAGCCTCATTAGCACCCATCAGCGCAGCCACATCTGTCCCAGTGTCCCTATCGCAGCAGTTTATTACCACAGTCACCAGTATGGCGAAATTTTTTTTTTCAAAAGTGTGATAGGTAGTCAGGACTCTTTAGATGTTGGGCCTCTGTATGTGGCCAGGCTGTGTAAAAGTCTCACATGTGGTATCATCATACTCAGGCAGGGCTGGACTGGGGACAAAAATTTGACCGGCCCACTTTAATTTTGCAACCATGCACAAACATCAATTGCATCCTCACTGTGTCCATCAATTGCAACCTCACTGTGCCTATCAATGGCAACCCTACTGTGCCCATCAATTGCAACCTCACTGTGCCCATCAATTGCAGCCTCACTGTGCCAATCAATTGCAACCTCACTGTGCCCATCAATTGCAACCTCACTGTGCCCATCAATTGCAACCCCACTGTGCCCGTCAAATGCAGACTCACCGGTGCCTGGATCATACACAGCGGGCATCTCCCGCTGTGTCACAAAGCTTTGATTTAAATATTCTGGTGCGGCCGTCCTCCCCTCCCTCCTCCTCCAGCAGCCACTGTAATAAAGCGCCACCTCCTAGACCAGCTCCTGTGATAAACGGCACACTGATTCAATTTCCCGGCATTGGATCAGTGTGCATCTATCACAGGAGCCGGTCTAGGAGGCGGGACTTTGTTACAACAGCAGCTGGAGCAGCTGCGCGGGGATTACTGGTGAGCGGCCGCCCTGGGCATTTCAGATGCAAGCTCCATGACATACGTGGGGGGGACTCTGACAGAGGCGTGCCGGGATGACGTCATTGGTGCAATCGCAATTCAGCAGTTCTCCTCATCAAGGCAGAATCGTTTAAGGCTGAATTGCAATGCATCGATTAACCACTTAAAGACCGCATCACGTATATTTACTGCTGCAAGTTGACAGCGTAGAGCGAATCGGCATCTATAAACACCGATCTGTGCACACGCAGCTAGGGGGTGAGCATGTGCCACTGACAGCATGCTCTCGTGCCCACCGCACGCTCCCTGATTGGGGCCACGGGTCGGGCGGACTCCGCCAGCGACCCGTGATCGTCTGTTAGAGAAGAAAAGCGTGGAACCGCCGATTTAAACACCCCCCTGTACTCGGGATCAGTTAGATCTCTTATGCCCCTGGCAGCCCAGCCCCGCATAGTTAGAACACACCCAGGGAACACAGTTAACCCCTTCATTGCCCCTGCAGGTTAACTCTTTCATTGCCCCCTGCAGGTTAACCCCTGCCAATGACATTTATACAGTAATCAGTGGCTATTTAAATTTCTGATCGCTGTATAAATGTCAGTGGTCCCAAAAAAGTGTCAAAACATGTCCGCCACAATATCGCAGTCTCGATAAAAATCTCAGATCGCCGCCGTTACTAGTAAATAAAAAAAAATAAAAACGGCATAAATTAATTCTCATTATAAAAGCAGCAACAAACCAATCAATAAACACCGATTGCGATTTTTTTTTTTTACCACAAATATGTAGAAGTATACAGTCAGGTCCATAAATATTGGGACATTGACACAATTCTAATCTTTTTGGCTCTATACACCACCACAATGGATTTGAAATGAAACTAACAAGATGTTCTTTAACTGCAGACTTTCAGCTTTAATGCAAGGTATTTACATCCAAATCAGGTGAACAGTGTAGGAATTACAACAGTTTGTATATGTGCCTCCCACTTTTTAAGGGACCAAAAGTAATGGGACAATTGGCTACTCAGCTGTTCCATGGCCAGGTGTGTGTTATTCCCTCATTATCCCATTTACAAGGAGCAGATAAAAGGTCCAGAGTTCATTTCAAGTGTGCTATTTGCATTTGCAATCTGTTGCTGTCAACTCTCAATATGAGATCCAAAGAGCTGTCACTATCAGTGAAGCAAGCCATCATTATGCTGAAAAAACAAAACAACCCCATCAGAGAGATAGCAAAAACATTAGGTGTGGCCAAATCAACTGTTTGGAACATTCTTAAAAAGAAAGAACGCACCGGTGAGCTCAGCAACACTAAAAGACCCGGAAGTCCATGGAAAACAACTGTGGTGGATGACCAAAGAATTATTTCCCTGGTGAAGAAAACACCCTTCACAACAGTTGGCCAGATCAAGAACACTCTCCAGGAGGTAGGTGTATATGTGTCAAAGTCAACAATCAAGAGAAGACTTCACCAGAGTGAATACAGAGAGTTCACCACAAGATGTAAACCATTGGTGAGCCTCAAAAACAGGAAGGCCAGATTAGAGTTTGCCAAACAACATCTAAAAAAGCCTTCACAGTTCTGGAACAACATCCTATGGACAGATGAGATCAAGATCAACTTGTACCAGAGTGATGGGAAGAGAAGAGTATGGAGAAGGAAAGGAACTGCTCATGATCCAAAGCATACCACCTCATCAGTGAAGCATGGTGGTGGTAGTGTCATGGCGTGGGCATGTATGGCTGCCAATGGAACTGGTTCTCTTGTATTTATTGATGATGTGACTGCTGACAAAAGCAGCAGGATGAATTCTGAAGTGTTTTGGGCAATATTATCTGCTCATATTCAGCCAAATGCTTCAGAACTCATTGGACGGCGCTTCACAGTGCAGATGGACAATGACCCGAAGCATACTGCGAAAGCAACCAAAAAGTTTTTTAAGGGAAAGAAGTGGAATGTTATGCAATGGCCAAGTCAATCACCTGACCTGAATCCGATTGAGCATGCATTTCACTTGCTGAAGCCAAAACTGTAGGGAAAATGTCCCAAGAACAAGTAGGAACTGAAGACAGTTGCAGTAGAGGCCTGGCAAAGCATCACCAGGGATAAAACCCAGCGTCTGGTGATGTCTATGCATTCCAGACTTCAGGCTGTAAGTGACTGCAAAGGATTTGCAACCAAGTATTAAAAAGTGAAAGTTTGATTTATGATTGTTAATCTGTCCCATTACTTTTGGTCCCTTAAAAAGTGGGAGGCACATATACAAACTGTTGTAATTCCTACACCGTTCACCTGATTTGGATGTAAATACCTTTGCATTAAAGCTGAAAGTCTGCAGTTAAAGCACATCTTGTTTGTTTCATTTCAAATCCATTGTGGTGGTGTATAGAGCCAAAAAGATTAGAATTGTGTCCGTATCCAAAACTGATGAATAAATTAGTTTTTTCATTTTTTTTTTTGGATATGTATTTTAGCAAAAAGTAAGAAATATTGGGTTTTTTGCAAAATTGTCGCTCTTTTATTGTTTATAGCAGTGATCAGAAGTGACGCAGAGGGGAACAAATACCACCAAAAGAAATCTCTATTTGTGGGAAAAAAAGGACGCCAAGTTTGTTTGGGTCCAACCTCACACGACTGCGCATTTGTCAGTTAAAATTACACAGTGCCAAATCGCAAAAAGTGCTCTGGTCTTAATGTGGGAAATCCTTCCAGGGCTCAAGTGGTTAAACAATTATTGTCAACACCCCTACTATATAGGTTTCACCATTGCACGTATAAGTCCATTTGTACAATTTTACAGAGGAAGTGTAGGGCTGCCCTGCATTTTTTTGCTTTTTATTGATTCACATTGGTTATGGGAACAAGCTAACAAGATTCTGTGGTTATTGCTTTTTTTTTTTATAAAGGTGTTTATTTTTCCAATTTTTCAATGTAGACACATAGACAACACAGAGAGAAGGAACAAAAAAGGAAAAGTGTCATCAACAGACGATGACGCAACTGTTGGCTACGCAGAGCCCATTAGCATTGGTAACAAAACAGTCTACATTATACAGAATGAATAGTCAGATATATGGACTCAACATAACCTGAACAAAGTGAGAATTAAGAAAATGTACTCAGCAATAGCTCCAATAATAGTAACGGCTCAATATCCTTCAGCACATTCAACCACTCACAACACCCAGTCACACAACCATTCACACTAACCTTTCTTCAAGAGAACCAAAAAAAGATGATAATATGTTCCCAAAAGGGATGTCTGGGAGGGTGCCAGGTCCGCTGACTCGGTGACAGAGCTAACCAGCCATGGCTGCCAGACTTTGGTAAACTTTTTAGCACAGGCCCTACCCTTGTAAATCAGTTTATACAGCGGCAGTGCCTGGTTAATCAGGCGACACAAATAAGCTAAGGTGGGCGAGGCTTCCAGTGGAGCAAAATTGCCTTTTCGGCATACAAAAATATTAAGCGGAACATAATATGTTTATGAACCCGAGGTACTACCTCCAGAGTTTTGGGAGCTAGTAAACTAAAATTTGTGGTGAGCATATCGAACAGTGTAGTCCAAAACTAGGCCAAACCTGGGCATGACCAAAACATATGCATTATATTAGCAGAAATGTCCCCACATATAGGACATGAGGCCTGGTCCGCAAATCCCATTCTATTCAATTTAGCAGGTGTATAATGTAGTTGATGGATACATTTAAACTGTATGAGTTTGTCTGCCATGCTAATAACATCCTGCATGCAGGTATCTGTAACCTCCTCCCAGTCCTCGTCTGCAAGATCAGGAATGTTCTCCTGCCACTTTGCACCCGAGGAAGCGAAGGGATTGGATCCCGCAGATTGCAGAACATTGTACAACGTGGTCACCAGATTATCCACATAAGGGTCTACCATAAGCCGTTCTAGGGGAGTCACTATCAGCTCCACCACCTGCCTCCCAAACTGTGCCTGCACAGCATGGCGCAATAAAAGATATTTGAAGAAAAATTTGCTGTTTATATTAGCTTGTTCCTTCAATACATCGAAAGAGATAAAGTTTCCTCTCACATATACCTGGGTTACATACACAATTCCCCTGCCCATCCACCAAGAAGTATCAGGATGCTGGTACAGTTCCTTAAAGTTAACATTGTGCCAAAGCGGGGCATTCATTGGAAGGGAATCTCCATCTTCAGAGAGCATCCTCTGCGCCAAGGACCATGCCAAGAACCCCACTTTTGTAGGGGAAAGCCTATTAATTACACAGGGATCATTTCCAGCAGTGCACCTCATCCCTAAGCCTAGGTGGGCACTCTAGTAGGGCCCAGAAGGGCAGTGGAGGCCTGGAAATAATTATAGAAATCTGGGCAGGCCAGGCCACCCCTCATAGCAGAGGCCTGGAGAGATGGCCTAGCCATCCGTGGGTGCGCATTATTCCAAATAAACCAGAACATCAGGGTATCAATTTGGAGGAACTGCCATTTAGGAAGAAGGGGAGTATGTTGATTCTGCCAATTAACCACTTCAGATCCGCGATATAGTCGATTGATGGCTACAGCGCGTATCTGAATTGCCGGGGGGCCATCAGTTGACGTCTGCCCCTTTGCACGCTCCAGGCACGCTCTCGCAGCTGCTGGCGGTGTGCACTCCGCACGCTGCGTGAGCATGCCCGCAGGTCGGAGACCCGCGATCCCTTCACAGAGAGCTAGAACGGGGAACCGCCAATGTAAACACGGCGGTTCCCTGCTCTGTGAGGGGAGGCATGACAGATCTACTGATCCCTGTGATCGGGATCAGTTAGATCTGTTATGTCCCTGTCAGCCCCGCCCGCACACGGTTAGAACACAGTGAGGGAACACATTTAACCCCTTGATTGCCCCCTTAGTGTTAACCCCTTCCCTGCCAATGACATTTATACAGTATTCAGTGTCTATTTTTAGATCTGATCGCTGTATAAATGTTATTGGTCCCAAAAAAGTGTCGAAAATGTCCGACATGTCCGCCACAATATTGCAGTCCTGATAAAAATCGCAGATTGCCGCCATTACCAAAAAAAAATAATAAAAACGCCATAAACCAATTTCCATAGTTTGTAGGCGCTATAACTTTTGCGCAACCCAATCAGTATACACTTATTGCAATTTTTTTTTACCAAAAATATTTAGAAGAATACATATCAGCCTAAACTGATGAATACATTTGTTTTTTTATTTTTGGATATGTATTATAGCAAAAAGTATAAAAAAAATTGTTCTTTTTTCAAAATTGTCGCTCTTTTTTTATTTATAGCGCAAAAAATAAAAAACGCAGAGGTGATCAAATACCATCAAAAGAAAGCTCTATTTGTGGGGAAAAAAGGACATCAATTTTGGGTACAACGTCGCATGACCGCGCAATTGTCATTCAAAGAGTGAAATCGCTGAAAGCTGAAAATTGGTCCAGGCAGGAGGGGGGTTTAAGTGCCCCAGTAAGCAAGTGGTTAATTTTAGGGGTAAAGATGCCCAGGCCCGGAGTCTCAACTCCCTCTGGGATATTACTGGGGAAATGTTAAGGGATTCGTAAAGGGAAAGATTTGCATTGATTGTGATGCCTAAGTATTTGAAGGTTTGGGAGATCTGTAGCTTGGAAGATTGTAAATAAGTATAGTCCCTTGGTGAGCCTACAGGGAAGGCTATGGATTTGTCCCAGCCAACCTCAAGACCCGAGACCGCTCCAAATCCCTCCACCACCTTCATAAGACCCTGAAATGAGGCTTCGGTTCCATCTAAGTACACTAGGGCGTCATCTGCATACAATGATATACTCTCCTCCAGTGGATTCCCCCACCTCCATGGTCTGTCTAACAGGGATGGCTAGCATCTTCATTGCCAGAGCAAAGAGAAGGGGAGAGAGGGGGCATCCCTGACGGGTGCCGCGCCGGAAAGAGAAAAGCGGTGACACATCTTTATTTGTGCGAACCCTAGCACAGGGGTTAGTGTAGAGGGGTGAGACACATTGAATGAAAGTTTCTCCAAACCCAAACCTGGATAGTGCCTACCAGAGGAATGACCACTTGACCGTGTCAAAAGCCTTCCTGACATGCAAGGCTACAAACCACTGCGTTTATGGTGCACCGTCCCTGTAACATGTAGATATAGGCATCTGATATGATCAAATGTGCTTCTACCTGGCATGAAACCCGATTGGTCTGGGCGCACTAGTGATAAAATTACCCTATTCAATCTCAGGGATAACAGTTTAGCCAGTATTTTAATGTCACAGGTCAGTAGCGATATAAGGCTGTACGAACCACATAGTGTTGTGTCCTTTTCAGGTTTCGGGATTACCACAATAAGCGCCTCCATCAATAAGGAGGGAAGTCTACCCCGTTCCTTTGCTCCATTATATAGCTTTAGCAAGTAGGGGGTCAGTAGGTCAGCATGTTTCTAATACCACTCTGCTGGAAGACCATCCAGGCCCGGTGTCTTATTAGGCGGAAGGGAGTGAATAGCTGTTGTGATCTCTTCTAGCGCCAGGGTCTAAGAGTTGTTTATCCTCATCTGACAATTGAGGGATAGTGAGAGGCTCAAAGAAGGACTCAAGTGAGTCCTCCAGCGGGGCATCAGAGTCCACGTACAAAGTTTGGTAGTATGAAGCTGAAGGAATATGTTATACTTATTCAGTCTCCATTTTGTATCCAGCAGCCATTTCAAATGGTTACATTATAAGTATATTCTGCATAGATGCTTGCTCACTCACTTCCCACCAGTTAAGTAAGTTTTGAGTTTCGATTTACTGTAAAACATGTGATTTCCCTGAAATGACAATTATGCATCTGCTAGCCAAGTTTCATTCTAGTCATATGTTTTGTCTATTACTGACTTTTGTTATGTATTCCTGACTTTTGTTATGTATTCCTGACTTTTGTTATGTATTACTGACTTTTTGTTATGTATTACTGTATTACTGACTCACACAAAGCAACTATATAAACTGCAAAGAATAAAGTAGGAGTCAGATCATTCTGAGCAACAACACTGCGTGTGTGTGTCTTGTTAATCAGATAGATCTCAAGGCCTGCTGAGACGAGGACCAACCCGGTCAGGGCTATCAGTCTATCTGACCCAAGACAAGGGTACCCCCAACAAACTGGCGTAGTCCTGGCAGGATGGTCAAGACCGCTGTCCGGTAAGTGTTAAAATTTTATTTTGCCTTGCCGTAACCTGTGTTCACAACCATCCTTAGTTTAAAAGATCTGTGCGGGGTAAAGATAGACTCAAGGTGTTCTGGGAACACGAAAATAGACTCTCGGTGGGTCTAAGTCCTGAGTGACTATTAAGTCCTGAGTGACTATAGATATGAAATAGACTGACGGGTTGAGTCTGATACCTCAGATCCTCTTTGCTTGTTTTTCTATCGCTTAGACTATAAGGAATGATGTTTAAAGTATAAGAATACCCATTGTAAATGTCGGGTAAGTGTCATGAATGTGTAAGTGGTGTTTTATTCTGTTATCAGGGAAGCCGAACATATTGGGTAGCAACTGTACCAGGGGGTTACCACCAAGGAATTGGGAAGAGTCCTTTATTTAGATAGGGCAAGCTGAGAGTCCAAGTATTAAGGTTTAATTTACATACACAGGTAGCCTCCCAGGAAGGATTAACTGTGAAGGGACAAATAGGGAGGGCGGGAAATATTTTTCTTGTCTGTCCCAAATCACTGTCACGAATAGACCCCTCGGACCTTTATAAATGATGGGTACCAAACAAACGAAACTGCCTCCCCCCGAACCTGGCGAGACATGTAAAATATATGTAGCATGGGTCTCGGGAGGATACCTTCATATTAATAATATAATATAATTTAGCCGGATGGACGGAGGTCATGGACGGAGGTCATGGGAAGTAGTGACCCATTCCCATGGGACGGGGACAATGACACATTTCACATGGACATGGGAAAGGGACTTTGTCTAGGGGACGGAAAAGCTTTCCCTTATTACTCTGGAGACCCTAATTGGGATAAGGAGTATATGAGAAAAGGAGGGGAGAATTGGCTTACTTATGCACCCTATTGTTATGATAGGTCAAACGGTAAATCGAAGAAGGGTCGCACAAATCCCAGAAACAAGGAATCCCCAGTTCTTCATTTAGCAGAGAAATGGAGATTCTCATGTCCCCCCTCTGCCCCTAATCCAGTGGGGAGCCCATCTCCTTACGCCCCTCAGAAAAGTATACCAAACATGTATCCCGTAATAACACCAATTGAACAGACACCCTGTTTACCAACATTGACAATACCACCATCCCAGCCCTCACACCACGAGGGTTTTTCAAAATGCAGATATCTATCAGACCCAGCCAGCAGCAAGGACCAGCTCCGCCCAGTCCACTCAGACCTGTGGTCCCACCTCCTGTACAAGACACGCCAGGGAGAAGTGTATCAACCCTGGCCATTAAAGTAGGCAAGAGACAGAAGACAGAAACAGAACAAGCCGACCCTGACAGTGAAGAGGACACGGCATCTTTAAGGGGGGCAGTAGGAGGTGCAGACCCACAGGTAGCATTGATATCCACAGGCGTGCGCCAATTAGAGGTGACTGAGAGCAACACAGGGAGAGTCTGCCAGCTTAGGGATAGGCCCACAGACAAGATGGGCACACATCATTATGTAGGGGATGTGAGTCAGCAGTACCCTTTCTTAACAGTAGGAGATGTGTTGGCCCTAAAGGTATTAGACATACATGAAATTAATGACAGTCCGGAACTGCCCCAAGCCTACTGTTGCTCCAGGGGGAACTCTCACTTATTTGAAAAAGGCATGTAGAGGCAGGAATTTTACACAAGAAGACATGAGACTAATTATTGACGGAATAATTGGTACCACCTCACAATGGGAGTGGGAAAATGTTCCAACTATTAACATGCTAGTTGCACTCTCTACCACAGCAACTTTATACCCCCTTAACACAGAGGACGGTAGGAAAACAATGTGGGAGGAGATAGAGAAAGAGCTTACTAGAGCCTTTAAGAATAAATCTTCACTTCCCACTGCGGTCGCCTGTAAACAAAAAATGGGAGAAACAGTTCTAGAATTTTGGACACGTTTCAAGCGAGTCTGGACTCATGATGCAGGTTTAAAAATAACAGCAGAATGGCATAGTTTAATGATTCGAACTTTTATAAATAATCTAAAGCCCTCACAAATACTGACAGTGAAACAACAAATTTCTAATTGGTCAGAATTGTCTTTTGATGATTCTCCAAAAGCTATAACCCAGACAGATGCAGCAGGATGTTTTGATTTCCCAAAGGAAAAGGTAGTCACCGCACATAACCAGGGTCAGGCCCAAGGAGGGAACCCAGGCAGATTTCAGAGAGGCAGGGGAAGAGGGGGCTACAGGGGGAGAGGGCATTTTCAAAGGAGATCATTTGTCCCCCAACAACAGAGTTCTTATCAGAACAAGTACCTACAAAAATCAGGTTATTTCAACTGTAGGGACCCCAATCATTGGAAAAAGAATTGCCCATATGAAGATTGACACCTTGAATGGGGGATCAAATCCATTTATAGCTAAGCCTCAAGGTAGCGCCCCCAACAACCACCTCACTTCCAGGTTACCTGGAAGACACCTGGTCAACAATGAGGCCTGGAAGGTGGGGATCCAGCATTTCCCTTGATCTCTCTCCATTATAAAGATCAACCTATGATCTGACTTTGTGTAGATGGTAGAAGATTGCCATTTCTCGTGGACAGTGGGGCGACTTGCTTGACACTGTCCTAGGAACTGTGGCATGGAGAGATCTTGACTGCTGAACCTTCCATGGGAATTAATGGGATCCCCACCAAAACCTTTAGAACATCACCCTTACCCATCATAGATGACACGGGAGAAAGTTCACTTATATGGCACAGTTTCAGAATAATCCCTAGGTGGGAAAATTGCAGTGTCAGTTCCAAGCCACACCGGAGGGCCTCAATGTGGGATTCATAAACTGTACCCCTTATAAGGCCAAGATGAAGCAGGGCATTTCCCCCATCTACCACAAACAATATCCCCTATCAAAAGAAAAGGAAGAGGGATTGAAACCAGTGATAGAACAGTTCTTAAGACAGGGTGTTTTGAGAGAGATCATCTCCCCATACAACACACCGATTAACCCAGTGAAAAAGGCAGACGGGTCATATCGATTTGTACAAGACCTAAGGGCTATTAATAGTCTGGTTGTTCCAATAGCCCCAATTGTACCTGATGTACCATCTTTACTCACAGCCATACCATCCGATGCCACCCACTTTACAGTGATTTTTTAGCGTCCCAGTGGACGAGGAGACACAGCCCATCTTTGCCTTTAATTTTTTAGGCCAAACTTTAACATGGTGTAGAATGTCCCAGGGTTTTGTGGATTCACCTGTTGTGTTTTCCATTGTACTACAAGCCACCCTCAAGGGGTGGACACCTGAATTTGGTTCCTCCCTGCTGCAGTATGTGGATGATATTCTCATTTGCAGTCCTTCAGAGGAGGCCAGCGAACTGGACTCGTTAAGTTTAATTCAATATCTCTGTGTATGTGGACATAAAGTGTCAAAGAAAAAATTACAATGGTGTCAAGAAATTGTTGAATACCTTGGTTTTGTGCTCACAAAAGGAGAAAGAAAGGTCAGTCACAAAAGAGTTGTGGGTCTAGTGGGTCTAGCCCGCCCACAAACCAAGAACGACATGCTAACCTTCCTTGGGGTCATTGGTTACTGCCGCCAATGGATCCCTGACTGTTCCTACTATGACAACCTCCTGAGACAAGCCACAGGTTCACAAATGTCAGATATTGTAATATGGTCAACAGAAATGGTTAATGCATATGTGTATTTAAAAAATGCAATGGTTGTTGCTCCAGAGCTTGGTCTCCCAGACTATGGAAAAGTGTTTCATTTATATGCAAGGGAAAATTGTAAAACCATGGCACGTGTCCTCGCCCAAGAACATGGTGGTAAGTTGCGCCCTGTAGCTTTTTTAAGCAAGGGAAAATTGTAAAACCATGGCACGTGTCCTCGCCCAAGAACATGGTGGTAAGTTGCGCCCTGTAGCTTTTTTCTCAAAGGTAGTACCAGTTCAGGTGCAAGGCATGCCTGCGTGTCTCCGAGCTTTTGCATCCTGTGATATGGTAGTTGAGATTGCATCATCACTTACTCTAAATAGACCTACTGTTCTGTATATGACCCACAATGTGTCTCTTTTATTAAAAAGGATACACACCCAACACATGTCCTCCCAGAGACTTAGTGGATATGAGGTAATTTTACTTTCAAATAGACTTGAAAATCAAATATGCCTCCCCAACATCAGGGCCAGCCCCGATTCTAAATGCACTTTTGGACCTAAAAGGAGATCAGGATGAGGTTGTTCCCCAACATGATTGCACAGAATTCAACAGGATACATCACCTAGGCCAGATTTACAGTCAAGACCTTTTGAGGGAGTTCAAAATGCGTTTGTAGACGGCTCATGTTCGAGGCCCAATGACTCAACATATCATGCAGGATATGCAGTTGTGCAACTGCCCGATATTGTGATTGAGGCTCAGCCAATCCCCTTCCAGTCAGCACAAGCAGCGGAACTGATAGCTCTGACTAGAGCGTGTCAGTTATTTGAGGGGCAGGATGTGAACATTTACACAGACTCAATGTATGGGTTCGGAGTCATATGGTCTAGAAGAGGCTTTGCGGCAGCTGATGGTAAAGCATCTCACACTCTACACTTGTTAAGAGTTTATTGCAGGCCGTTCAGTTGCCCAGAAAATTGGCAATTATCCACTGTAGAGCACACACTAATGACCAAACTGATGTAGCAAAGGGTAATGCATTTGCCGATAAAACGGCCAAATTAGCAGCCATCAGTCAAACTGCACAACTAGCCATGCCAGTTCTCACTCAAGAAATTACCTTATTGGATCATACCTTATTAGATCTTCAGACACATGCAACAGAAAGAGATTTGAAAGATTGGGCGGGAGATGATTTGGAAAAGGCCAAGAATGGACTTTTCCTCAAAGAGGGGAACCATGTATCCCAGCAGCTAGTGCATCTTTGTTTATAGCCCAATAGCATGGAGACTGAATAAGTATAACATATTCCTTCAAGGCAAATGTGTTATTAATGACAGTAGGGTCATTAGAGATAGTACCGTTCTGTAATTTTATGGCGGGTATTGCAATGTCTGGGGAGTCTATGCGAGAGAGGTATGCTAACATTTTCCCATTTTTCCCACTGTGTTCATGTAGGCGGGCGCCTAGGTATAGTTGTTGCTTTCTAGTTACCTCCACCAAATTTAACTGAAGGGCTCTGTGCGCTGCCACTACAGCAGATTGGGAGGAGGGGGAGGGGAGGGAGATTTCACATAGTCCGATCGAGCGTCACTCTGTGCCTCCTCTAGCGTCTGCAGGAGCTTATGGGTCTCCGCTTGGTCGGTTGCTATGTGGCTAATATAAGAGCCTCGGGCAACTGCTTTGAAGGCGTCCCAGGCATAAGTCACTGAGGTCAAGTCTGTGGTCTCGGTCAAGTTGTGTTTCCAGTAATCTAATAGGTCAAGTTTAGCTCTCTCTCCTATAGCGTCCGTGGAGACCCATATCGGGCTCAATCTCCAAGTCCTAAAGGTGGGTTTATGCCCCAGAAACAAGTTCAGTTTAATGGGCGAATGATCTGAAAGGGTTTGTGCTAGATAACAAACATCCCCCAACTAGGGTAAAGCCCCAGGAGAGGCAAATATGTAGCCTATGCGGGACGTAGCTCTATATGTCATAGATTGGCATGAGTATTCTTTGATACCAGGGAACTTCAGGCGCCAGATATCTAGGTAGTTATAGGCCTCACACCATTCACACAGAACCTTGCTGTCTCCAGAAATGGGTCTCAGTCTATCCATCACTGGGTCCATCACTCCATTGAAATCTCCAAACAGGAGAACAGGGCAGTGAGGTAGCTCAGCCAGAAGGACCACTACCTTGGTAAGGGTCGGTTGTACAGAGGCTGAGTGAGCGTAAATTCCTACCAAAACAATCGGGGTGGCATGTACAGTTGCATATAGAATTATATACTTCCCTTGCGGGCCTGAAATGACCCGCTCACAAACAAAGGGAAGGCCCCTGCTAACCAGTATAGAGACTCCTCTGGCAAAATTAGAATAGGTGGAATGCATCACCCATGCCACCCAATGCTTTTTAAGGGTCAATATCTTAGAACCCATCAGATATGTCTCTTGGAGACATAAAATATGAGGCTGATGCGCTTTAAGGTATTCATACAGCTTTGCCCACTTAAATTTAGAATTCAGGCCTCGTACATTCCACAAGACCAGTGTTATCTTAGCCATAACAGGAAACAATACAAGAATCACAGAATATTAGCAATGTATGATATCTCACCCAGGTAGAGGCGCTGGCATGCAGTAGAATCCATCTGTAGAGAGAGCACACAATCATACACACCACATACACACCACACACAATCAGATATTCAGAAGCTTCGAGCAATAAAACATTTAAAAAATGCCCCCAGAGATGAAAAAAAATTACAAGCAAAAACAACAACAGTGGAATCAGTCCCCCTGCCCAGCTCACTGAACTTAGAGTGGTCTTTATCCTCAAACAAAATGTGGCAATGGGAACTGTGACCGCAGTCACAAAGCATGGTAAGCTAGGGTAAGGGTAAGGCAACATGAGCCTCCAAGGGGAGGACATCTCCCAACAGGGAGAAACTGCTTGCTCAGTCACAACAGCTGGAGAGCAGGGTAACCTGCAGTTGCATAGGCCCAGGTCTCACGTGGAGGTCTGTGCTTTCTTCACTTCTATCTCTGAGGGTGAGAAGTGTAGAAAGCACAGACCTCCAATAAGAACAAAGCTGGAGGCCATGGAAGCACAGTTCAAGTTTGTGATGAAGAAGTAGAGGGCCTCAGTGAGTGGTGGACCGAGTCCAGCCAGGAGAGGACACTTTCAGGTGTGTTAAAGAAATGTGTCTGGCCTTGGTGGGTGACTCGCAGGCGTGCCGGGAACAACATGGCATATGGCAGGGCATGGTCCCTCAGCTTCTGCTTGGCCATTTGGAACGGTGCTCTCTGCTTCCTGACTGCAGCTGAATAATCCTGGAATAGGGAGACTATTGCGTTGTTAATGCGAAGGCAGTCCTTGCTTCTGGCCGCTCACAGGGCTGCATCCCTGTCACGGTAGTTGAGGAGATGAATGATCATCGGGCGCGGAGGGTGTCCAGGGGGTAGAGGCCTGCCCGGGACCCTATGGGCCCGCTCGATGACAAAACAGGGAGAGAAGCAGTCTTTCCCAAACTCCTGCATCAGCCAGCTCTCCAGGAAGGCCGTGGGATCAGAACCCTCCACTTTTTCAGGCAGGCCCACCAAACACAGGTTATTCCTGCGGAGTCTATTTTCGAGATCATCCGCTTTATCCTCTAATGTTTGGAGCTTTGTGTGATAGGCCGCCATCTTGGGGGGTAAAGGGTTAACAGTGTATTCCAGGACGCTGATGCGTTTCTCAGTCTCCCCCATTCTCTCTCTAACTTTGCAGACATCCTGACGCAGTATAGCGAAGTCCAGCTTAATTTCTTCCACCTTTCCCAATATGACCGCGTGGTTTACCTTAATGGTGGCCATCACATCTGCCAATGTGGGTTCCTTCTGCTCCTCCAGAGCTCCGGCACTGGAAGCTGCCTGGGAGGACATCGGCAGGAGATCCGAATCTGGCGTGCAGGTAGGTTCAGAGGGTTCTGTCATGTCCTCAAAAATCTTGGCGTGGATGCAGGAGATGGGTGAGGGGCCAGGGAGGAGCAGCCATCTTGGGAGCGCGTAGCCATGCCTGTTGTTTTGGGCAGCGGTTGTTTCCTTCTCCGCTTACCCATGGTTATTGCTTTTGAGGGGTTTTTTTTGGTGGTTGTTTTATTTAATTTGGTATGTCCTCTGTATAATGGAGCCAGTAGCTCTGCATACTGATGGCCAAACTGATGGTCTGGCCAAACTGTAATAATAGTTGCAGGGTCTTGAATGGGCATTGTTAAATATGAGGAGAGCGTTATACACAGGGTGCAGAGTTCAGAAACAGGCTATGCACAGAGTGTGGATTTGGAGTTCTGGTGTGCACTACACACACAATGCAAGGATCTGGAGGGCGATACGCACACAGTGCAGGGATCAGGAGGGCGCTACACACAGTGCAGGGATCAGGAGGGCGCTACACGCATAGTGCAGGGATCTGGGGTGCTATGCCCACAGTCCAGGGATCAGGAGGGCACTACACACACAGTGCAGGGATCAGGAGGGCGCTATGCACAGTGCAGCGATCAGGAGGGTGTTACACACACAGTGCAAGAATCAGGAGGGTGCTACGCACACAGTGCAGGGATCAGAAGGGTGCCACACACAGTGCAGGGATCAGGAGGGCACTACACACACAGTGCAGGGATCAGGAGGGCACTACACAAACAGTGCAAAGATCAGGAGGGCGCTACACACACACAGTGCAGGGATCAGGAGGGCGCTATGCACAATGCAGGGATTAGGAAGGCGCTACACAAACAGTGCAGGGATCAGTAGGGCGCTACACACACAGTGCAGGGATCAGAAGGGAGCTATGCACAAAACCCCTGGCTTGTTACTAAAGTGTGGGAAAACAGAGTTAGTAGAATGCCATAATTTTTCAATCCATTCTTCTTGTATTTTGACACCAGCAATGTTTATGTCAAATATGATGGATGGATGAACAGAACACACAGACATCCAACATGATTTTCTCCCTGTCAGTCTCTGCAAGAACCATATGACTTATGCTGGCAGAGAGGAGTGCAGAATGTGTGTTCTGTCTGCACCAGAGAGAATCTTTAGCACAAGTCATGCAGGTGTCAAAATACAGTCAGCATGGTTGGATTATATAAACGATCTTGATCTCCTCTGCTCACCTTCCTACACTGTAAAAGCAGCTTGCTCTCTCTATGCTGGCAGCTGTGTAGGAAACACTCACTGTTCAGGCTGGGGCTGCATCTGTCTGTCTCTTAGTCTTTCCCCCATAGCAGGATGTGTTCCCTCCCCTCCCATGCAGCTGCCAAGTCCTGACATCCGATCTTAGAAATCAAAGAAGGCAGGCTGGGGAAGCGGGCAGGTACAGTGTAGTATTTGCAAATACCAACATGTAAATTTTGGGGGTGCTTGAGCACACCCAAGCACCCACCTGGCGCATCCTGTTGACAGGCTGTCACTGAAACCATCTTGTCAATTTTCCCAAAGCACACCTTTCTGGCGAAGACAGGAGTGGGTGCTGCAATGATCACCAGCTGGATACTGGAAGCGTCAGACATGTGTAAGTATTCGCCAGCACACCAAGGATCACCATCCAAAGGTTCTTTATTCAAAGAAGGATCAAATCACAGAGAGTGCAACATTTCGGAGCCGTGCAGGTCCTCTTCATCAGACATGTGACAAAGAGCACATGCCTGATGAAGGGGTCCTGCGTGGCTCTGAAACGTTGCACTCTCTGTGATCTGATCCTTCTTTGAATAAAGAACTTTTGGATGGTGATCCTTGGTGTGCTGGCGAATACTTACACATGTCACTGAAACGGGCCCACTGAGCCATTGGCCCACCTGTAAACTCCCGGTACTCCCGATGGTCAGTACATGCATGTACTCAGGAGTAGCAGAATGTGGTTTGGGGTGTAATTTTTGGTATGTACATGCTGTGTGTTAGAAATATCTTATAAATGGACAACTTTGTGCAGAAAAGATGCGTTTTCATTTTTTTCCCACATTTTCCAAAAACTTGTGGAAAAAAATGACATGTTCAAAAGACTCATTATGCCTCATAGAATATACATTGGGGTGTTTGCTTTCCAAATGGGGTCGTTTTTGTGGGTGTTCCCATTGTTCTGGTGCTCCAGGGCCTTCATAAGTGTAATAGGTAGTGCAGAAATTAGATGTGTAATTTATGTCCTTAGAACACCTGGCAGTGCTCCTTGTATGTTGGGACTCTATGTGGCTAGTCTGTGAAAAAGTCTCACACATATGGTATCACCATGCTCAGGAGGAGTAGAAGAATGTGTTTTTGGGGTGTAGTTGCAAGTATGCATATGCCATGTGTTGGAAGGCAACATGTTCATGTTTCATAATGCAATATGCTATTGAATATGAAGTTTGGTTACACTTAGCTGCATTCTTGGAAGCAGCCTGGAATGCCAGTCAGCAGGTTTTCCCATCAAGGCTATGGAGCTGAACAATGCATATCAACCTTCATCTGGGAGTCTTGTCCCCTGGTGGTGGACTAAAGCTTGAATGTAAGCCACCTGGTGTAATAAAGATTGAGGTGCCTGATTATCACTGTACACAAACGCTTCAATAGTCAACTGCTGCTAAGGTGATTGATTGCTTGAGGCACCAAAGATCAAAGACAGCTGAAACTGGAGATTTGACCCGGGTCAAATAGCAGTGATTCATAGACAAATGTTGCCCCTAATGATTGCTACCGCATACAACACAGCATGCTTCCTGAAGGGTGGATATACTTCCTGGTGATTCAGAAAGACTGCCTCTTATCGTTCCCCATTGCTCAGAATTTTAGATAGGCTGGCATATGTGTGTGTGTGTGGGTGGGTGTCTGAGTACAGTTTAAAAAGTATTGATCAGCTAAAAGTTCGCTCTCTTTGATTTGACTCTCGCCCATGTGGAGCCCAGCCAGGACAGCATCTCTCGAGGAAAACCTTACGTAAAGTATCATTTTGTGTTCTATGCTCTGTAATATTTTCTTTTAGTGTTTTTATGTTAGCATTCCTACTTTCTTTATAATAAATTAGATCCTTGCTCATTTAAGCAGTGTATTTATTTGTTGATAGCTAAGATTATGAGTATATCGTCACCGTTAATTTTATCAGAGTTCTAGTAGGTTAACAAATTATAGGAATAGTCCAATATGCAGCGCTCAATAATAATACTCCATAAGATAAAGCCCAAAAGGAGAAGGTAGAAATCCCAGCACCAGCTGAGCTCTGTGGTGTGGTGTGCTTCCGATTCACACTGAAGCTGGTGCTGGGATTTCTACCTTCTCCTTTTGGGCTTTATCTTATGGACTATTATTATTGAGCGCTGCATATTGGACTATTTATTATTATGTTTTGAGGATCAATCAAAATTATGTCAGCTGCTGTACTATAGGAATAGACAAATGAATATATATATAATACATTTGGGGAATCCTTAACCACCCCAATTTTATTTCACCATGTGAAAGAAATAACCTGTTAGTGTGACAATTCTGTGAAATAAAAATTCATTTTGCAAAGAATTGTGGGAAAAAAATTTAAGTTAAAAAAATTCACCTTGCCTCTTACTAAATACCTTGGAATTTCTACTTTTCAAAAAGGGGTCATTTGGGGGGTTTTTTGTTAGTGAGATAGGCCGTCAGTACATGAGCTATGATCAGGTGTGATCAATTTTCAATGATTGGCACTATAGCTTGTAGACTCTATAACCTCCACAAAGACCAAATAATATACACTGATCACTGATTTTGGTTATTTTTACCTAAGATATGTAGCAACATAAATTTTGGAAAAAATAATATAACAGAAACTAAGAAAAATTAGTTTTTTTTACAATTTTTTGAAAAACAGTGGTAATTAAATACCACCAAATGAAAGCTACTATTTGTGTGGGAAAAAAGGACCAACATTTCATACGGGTACAGTGTTGCATTACTGAGTAATTGTCATTCAAAGCTGAAAATTGGTCTGGTCAGGAAGGGGGTATAAGTGCCCAGTAGGCAAGTTAAAAAAAAAGCCACTGCTTATGTTACTAAAGAGGTAGCAGCTGGGGTGTGTCCAAGATGGCTCTAGGAGCAGACGTGTTTTAACACAGCTCCGCCATCCGGATCATAAATCCTTCTGTATACCAGAGCAGGATTTGTTAAACTGGCCCCTAGTGGATCCTTATTTTGCTGGGCACCAATAATTCATGCCTGGCTACAAAAGGAAAGGCCTGGCTCAGAAGAAAGGCAAAAAGGGCAATTGACCGGAAGTCCAGGCCCAAGCACCGGCCTCAATTACTACCACCCCGCAGCCGCAACAGACGGGCCTTATGGCAGAGGCACCAAACACCGCTGTGGGCCCTCCGGAGTATGTGGCAGACCTCATGCAGGCGATAGTTCCAAATCGCACATCCCTGATGGAGAAAATGGAGTTTATGTCCGCGGAAATCGGTTGGATCAGGAGGGACATAGATGGTTTCTGCGGCCGTCTCACGGAGGCAGAGCAACTCATTTCCTTGGCTGAGGATGTACAAAGGGAACATACGGCGTACCTCCATACCCTCAAAACAAAGGTCAAACATCTGGAGGCCAGGGCCGAAGACGACGAGAACCGTAATCGGCGCAACAATCTCCCCATACTGGGACTGCCAGAGGGTGCAGAAGGTAATGACCCTACAGCCTTTACAGAGACTTTGCTTCAGAACCTGCTTCCCCAGGCTAAGTTCCCGGCCCACTTTATGGTGGAAAGAGCGCACCGTATTTCCCCCCGCCAGGGTGCCCCACCTTGTACATTTATTTTTAAGTTACTAAATTTCCGTGACCGGGATGTGATCCTGAAGGAGGCTCGCAACGTGGGAGAGCTGAAATATGAGAATACTAAACTCCTTATTTTTCCCCCGATTATTCCATCAAGACCCAACGCCTGCAAAAGTCGTTTGATCGCGTTTGGGCTCGCCTTAAGGTTAAAGGGTTTAAATACAGCGTCTTTTTCCTGGCAAAACTATGAGTTCAAGATGGAGACCGAGTGCGCTTCTTCACCTGAGGGGACGTCTTCCTAGCTAGATACTGTACGAGAAGATTGATGGAGTCTGCAGCTTTTGCCTGTCCCCATCTATGTGAATGATTTCTGCCTGCTGTGTGCCTTCTTCTCCATGGGAGGAGGGGAGGAATTACATCCACATCTGACAATTAATTATGGGGGGCTGATGGACTATGGGCTCCCTGGATCCATTAATAATGAGGGTTGTGTGCCTTTGCTGCCCAGCCAAGGGACACATTTAGACATGCCTCTCTGTTTTGGGGCTGACTGCTTCATTTCTCCCTTTTCCCCCTTTTTGGGGTTTGTTATAACAAGAACAACAACTGTTGAAGAGTTCTGCCCCCAGCTTGCTGGGAGACCAGCACCACATTTATCCTCCGGATGCCATGGGACTCTGGAAGTCACATGTACTGATGCCTCTTGCATACGTTGCCTCCGTTACATGGTGTTTTGCCATGCTTGGGTTGGGAATTGAGGCTGCTCCCAGTTTTTTGGAGGGGAGGGCTGTTTTCTTTTCTGTTTTGGTTTTTAGTTACACAAATTGATGAATATGTGACATGGTCAGTTGGTTCTAACCTGCTCTTAGTTAACCTGCTCAACATGTATAGCAAACTATGGTACTTGACTATTGTTTCTGGGTGATGGGTGCTCTCTGTATCTCCTAATATGATGTTGATAGATAAACCTGGTGGCATCCTTTAACATGATTTCCTGGAATGTTAGAGGCCTTAACTTCCCTATAAAGCGCTCCCTGGTCTTCCAATTTTTGAAGGCACACAGGCCCCACATCTGCATACACCAAGAAACCCACTTAATGGGGAAGAAAACGCTTAGTCTTAAAAAGCCATGGGTGGGCCATCACTATTATTCGAGCGACTCCACCTTTGCCAGGGGTGTGAGTATCCTTATACATAAGTCCCTACAGTTTAGGCTCCTGGATTTGGTATTAGATTCCGAAGGTAGGTATGTAATAATACATGCTATAATAGAATGCCTGGAAATTGTGTTGGTGGGACTGTATATCCCTCTTTCGGCCTCTGTTAGGTTGCTTCAAAAAATTACTGCTCTTGTTGCCAAATTCTCAACAGAAAATATGGTATTTATGGGTAATTTTAATATGCCTCCTAATCCTGAACTTGATCGGTTTACGTCAAAGGGAGGGAACTCCTCTGACCTATCCGGGTGGGTGGAGGCATATGGGTTGGTGGACACCTGGTGATGGAGGCATTCCCTAGAGAGAGCCTTCACTTGCCACTCGGCGACTTACAAGACCCTATCCCGTATTGATCTGGCTTTTGTCGCTGGCTCTCTCCTGCCCAAAGTGCATCAGGTATCCACTCTCCCGAGGGGGATCTCGAATCATGCACCTGTGATGATCCATTTTCCCTGGTGGGGTTCCCTTCGGAACAACTGTGGCGGCTGTCCAAATATTGAATATCTAGTCCAGAGGTAGAGGAGGAGATTCAGCGACAGCTGCGAACATACTGGGCTCTTAACCCTAAATCTGCCTCTGAGGAGATGATATGGGATGGGTTTAAGGCCTACCGCAGGGGTCACTATCAAACTAGTATTGGTGGAGTCCGCAGGAGGGTGAGGGCTGAATTGGAGAGGGCTGAGGAGGTGGCCACTTCCTTGGAAAGAAAATACACTCAGACTGGGGACCCGTTACTCCATGATAGACTCCAGGAAAGCACTAGGACAGTGCTTCTGCTCCGTACATCCCTGACAAAAAAGAAGTTATTACAGCAGTCACAGAGAATTTTTGAAGAGGGGGAACATAATGGTAGGCTGCTGGCTTGGTTGACCAGAGAACAATCCCCAGCTATATCTGTTCCTAGTATAATGCACGGAAATGGGACCAGACGGAAGGTGTCTAGGGAAATAGCCGACACTTTTGCTTCTTATTACAACACACTTTACACTTCGCAGGTCACCTATTCCACAGATGAGCTTACCTCTCAGATGTTGACTTCTCGGTCCTAACAGAGACGTACAGAGACCAACTTGACTCCCCTATCACTATTAAAGAGGTGCAGAGGGCACTGGCTTCTCTACAGGCAGGAAAGACACCGGGACCTGATTGGTTCCCGGACAAATTTTATAAGGCGTATCTGGAGGACTTAGCCCCACGACTTCAATCCTTATTCACCAACTCCTTGAAGTCTGGAACCCTACCCCCGTCTATGTCTCAGGCAATACTAATAGTAATACCAAAACCTGGGAAGGACCCGGAGTTTTGCAAGCCCTACCGCCCGATATCTTTGATCAACGTGGACGTCAAGGTGCTTGCCAAGATTCTGGCCAACCGATTAAGTGGGGTTATCATGGCTCTGGTACACGCCGATAAGTCGGGGTTTATGCCGGGTAGAGGAACTGATATTAATATCCGCAGACTATTTACACATATAGACAAGGACGAAGAGGAGAATGCTGGAGTCGTAGCAGTGTTGGATGCCAAAGAGGCATTAGACTCTGTGGAGTGGGGGTTCCTATGGGTGGTCCTAAAGTCCTATGGCTTTGGGCAGAGATTTATATTGTGGATCAAGCTTCTATATGCAAACCCCACGGCCAGAGTCAGGGTCAATGGTTTGCTATCTGCCCCCTTTCGATTGGGTAGGGTGACCAGACAAGGGTTCTTTCTCTCTCCGAGGCTTTTTGCCCTGGCCATAGAGCCCTTGGCAATTCTACTACGAGCAGACCCCAGGGTGAAGGGAATTCAGGCTGGAGTTCTCCAGGATGACACGCTGCTATATCTGGCTGATGCCGGTGAGTCCCTAAGGTCTTGAGATCATTGATCAATTTGGCAGGTTTTCCAGAATCCGCACTAACAGGGATAAGTCTCTGCTTTTTTCCCTTCATCCTCTGGGCTCTGGGGTTGAGACTCACACACCACACCAGTGGGTGGGGGACTTTAAATATCTGGGAGTGAAGGTTCGGAGCTCTCTGGCAGCATATATAGAGGACAATCTTTCCCCCTTAATAACCCAGTTTGTGGGAAAGTGCCAGACCTGGAAATCCCTACCACTGTCGCCGGCAGGTCGAGGAAACTTACTAAAAATGGTCTATTTGCCCAAGTTTCTTTATTTTTTTAGGAACACCCCAATCCACATTCCTAAGGCGGTCTTTCGCCGACTGGATAGTCTTATAGTCTCCTTTGTCTGGCGGGTGGAACCCCACGGCTCTCGCTGAGGATGCTCCAGCTCCCTCTCTCGCAGGGGGGCTTTGGCGTTGCTGAACCTCCAGCTTTATTACTGAGCAGCGGTACTGGTGATGGTCCAGTGGTGGCTTGACCAATCCAGACAAAATCCGGTGGTGAATTTGGAGGCGTCTATATTGGGGGCCTACGCAGCATTGATGAACCTTGTATACATAGGGCCAAGGGCACACCCTAATGTAATAACTCCTATGGAGACGACGATTAGGGTCTGGCACTAGGCTAGAGCCATATTCAAGTCGGCCTACACATTTTCTCCCCATACTCCACTGTGGGGAAATCCGCAGCTTTCACATTTTTACCTGACCCTAAGCTGTGGATGGACAGAGGATCACAGCCCTTATTTATATTTATTTTTAGGGCAGATTCCCATCCTTTTTCGGAGCTCAGTGAGAAATATAGCATTCCCCATTGGACCTTCTGTGCTGGCGGTGCCAGAACACTGTAACCCCTTGCAGTTACTCTTGTTGGACGGAGGAACTGGGCCTGATGTTGTAAATTAGTTTGCAAATTCTGACGAAAGCCCCCAGTCAAACAGGTGGCCAAAAATTGGGCCTTGGCTGTTGGCGGTGCCAGAACACTGTAACCCCTTGCAGTTACATTTGTTGGACGGAGGAACTGGGCCGGATGTTGTAAATTAGTTTACAAATTCTGACGAAAGCCCCCAGTGAAACAGGTGGCCAAAAATTGGGCCTTGCTTGTTGGCGGTGCCAGAACACTGTAACCCCTTGCAGTTACTCTTGTTGGACAGGGGAACTGGGCCTGATGTTGTAAATTAGTTTAACCACTTAAGCCCCGGAGCCCTTTTTTACACTTGTTGTTTACAAGTTAAAATCATTTTTTTTTCTAGAAAATTACTTAGAACCCACAAAAAATATATATATTTTTCAAACACCCTAGATAATAAAATGGCGATTGTTGCAATACTATTTGTCACACGGCATTTGTGCAGCGGTCTTTGAAGCACAATTTTTTTGTTAAAAAATCGCTGTTTTGAATTACAAAATAAGACAACAGTAAAGTTAGCACAATTTTTTTGTATATTGTGAAAGAGGATGTTACGCCGAGTAAATAGATACCATACATGTTAGGGTTGAAAATTGCGCACATTTTCGGAATGGCGACAAACTCTGGTAGTTAAAAATCTCCATAGGCGACGCTTTAAATTTTTTTTATGGTTACCAGGTTAGAGGTGCAGAGGAGGTATTTTGCTAGAATTACTGCTCACACTCTGGCGATTGTGGCGATACCTCACACGTGTGGTTTGAACACCGTTTTCATATAGGGGCGTGACTTACATATGCGTTTTCTTTAGTCTGCAGCTACAGGCTATACCCTGGTACCGTTCTTTAGAGCAGACGGCCGGCTATCCGTTGATAACAGTCGATCTGGCTCGGGAGCTGCTCCCAGGCAGCGGGAGGGGACATCCAGGGCCGGTGCAAGGGTTTTTGACACCCTAGGCGAAACCTCCTTTTGCCGCCCCCCTTGGCTCCACCGCCTTTTCCCTGCCCAGCCTGATTAGCGCCAATCAAATACAGCTTCACCAGCGCCAATCAATACCGCCTCACCTGTACCCATAAAATACAGCTTCACCAGTGCCAATCAATACAGCCTCACCTGTGCCCATCAAATACAGCTTCACATGTGCCCATCAAATACAGCTTCAACTGTGCCCATCAAATACAGTCTTACGGGGGGTGGGGGCGGAGTGACGGGGGGTATTTTTCAGATCAGTCACTATTTCTATATGCATTTGCAAATGGCTTGTGATAATACAATCTCCTCTCATTCAGACAGTGTCAGTTTTTACATGAATCAATACAGAGAAGCCAGTGACAGATCAACAGTGTCCAGGCGCCCTTGGTGGCAGTGCACCCTAGGCGGCCGCTTACTCCGCCTAGTGGTAGAGTCAGCACTGGGGACATCCCCCCCTCCCGCCACCGTTCGTCACTCTTCTCCAGCCCTCCGTCCCACCGGGAGAACGGAGCTCTGATCCAACACTTCTGGCTGCTGTGTGGAGTCCCTGTGGAAGGCGGAATCGGCTTAGAACGGGACTCCTTTGTACATTACCGGAAGCAACGTTACAACGTCACTTCTGGTTTACTCGGCGGCTATTCAAAATCGCAGTTTTTGGTGATCTGAATACTGTGAAGTGTAAAGGAGGGATGGGGGGTCTTTTAGAGTACCTGTCACCATATATTACTATCACAAGGGATGTTTACAATCCTTGTGATGGCAATAAAAGTGATCAGATTTTTTTTTTTTTAAAGGAACAGTATTAAGATGAAAAATATAATAAAATTTAAAAAAATAAAAAAATGTAAAGCACCACCGTCCCCGAGCTTGTGCAGCAAAGAAAACGCATACGTAAATCACGCCTGCATATGAAAACGGTGTTCAAACCACACATGTGAGGTATTGCTGCAATCGCCAGAGTGTGAGCAGTAATTCTAGCAAAATACCTCCTCTGCACTTCTAGCCTGGTAACTGTTAAAATTTTTTAAAGCGTCGCCTATGGAGATTTTTAAGTACCGGAGTTTGTCAGCATTCCGCGAGTGTTCGCAATTTTCAACCATGTCATGTATGGTATCTATTTACACGGCGTAATATCCTCTTTCACAATATACAAAAAATTGGGCTAACTTCACTATTCTCTTATTTTTTTACTCAAAAAAGTGATTTTTTTAAAAAAAAAGGGCTTGAAAGACCGCTGTGCAAATACTGTGTGACAAAAAGTATTGCAATGATTGCCATTTTATTCTCTAGGGTGTTTGAAAAAAATATGTAATGTTTGGGGGTTCTAAGTAATTTTCTATTAAAGAAAATGATTTTAACTTGTAAACAACAAATGTAAAAAAGGGCTCTGGGGGTTAAGGGGTTAAAAACTGTATATATATTTTAATACACCATGCCAAGTGTACTATATACCGTATGGACAGATATATAGTGGACACTCAATACGCGGTGTGTATATATATATATATATATATATATATATATATATATATCTATATCTATCTATATATATATATATATATACATATATACAGGGTGGGCCTTTTATATGGATACACCTTAATAAAATGGGAATGGTTGGTGATATTAACTTCCTGTTTGTGGCACATTAGTATATGTGAGGGGGGAAACTTTTCAAGATGGGTGGTGACCATGGTGGGCCATTTTGAAGTCAGATGTACAGCACCTGAAACTACGGATACTGGAAGCCTGTGCTAGCATTTCTCCTGCGGTGTTGCTATCAGTGTGTGAAGAGTGGGAGAAGAGGGTTGCATTGACAATCCAACACAATGGGCAGCACACTGAACACATTTTATAAGTGGTCAGAAACTTGTAAATAACTCATTAAAGACTAAAGTTATGTTAAAACCAAGCACACCATTGTTTTTCTTGTGAAATTCCCAATAAGTTTGATGTGTCACATGACCCTCTTCCTATTGAAAAACAAAAGTTGGATTCAAAATGGCCGCCATGGTCACCACCCATCTTGAAAAGTTTCCCCCCTCACATATACTAGTGTGCCACAAACAGGAAGTTAATATCACCAACCATTCCCATTTTATTAAGGTGTATCCATATAAATGGCCCACCCTGTAGATATAGATCTATGCATATATATAGATTGATATATATATATATATATAACTATATATATATATCTATCTTTTTTTATTTATTATTTTCCCTACACTAACCTGTCTGCACTAACTGACAGATTTCTAACTATCTAGCTAGCTAGCTATCTTTTTTTTCTTCTTTTTTTAACATTTAACCACTTCAGTTCTGGAAGGATTTCACACTTTAGGACCAGAGCACTTTTTGCACTGCGTCGCTTTAACTGACAATTGCGCGGCCGTGCGACGTTGTACCCAAACAAAATTTGCGTCCTTTTTTCCCCACAAATAGAGCTTTCTTTTGGTGGTATTTGATCACCGCTGCGTCATTTCTGAGTGCCGCTATAAACAAAAGAAGAGCGACAATTTTGCGAAAAAACCCAAATTTCTTACTTTTTACTAAAATACAAATCCAAAAAAAATATAAAAAAGCATTTTTTTCCAACGGTTTTGGCCAATTTTATATTCTTCCTCATATTTGAGATTAAAAAAATCGCAATCGGCGTTTATTGATTGGTTTGCGCAAAAGTTGCTGCGTTTACGGATGATGAGAATTCATTTTTGGGGTTTTTATTTATTTTATTTTTTTTACAAGTAATGGAGGCGATCTGCGATTTTTAGCGGTACTGCGATATTGGGGCGGACATGTCGGACCATTTTGACACTTTTTTTTGGACCATTGGCATGTATACAGCGATCAGTGCTATAAAAATGCACTGATTACTGTGTAAATGCCATTAGCAGTGAAGGGGTTAACCTGGGGTGGCACTCTAAGGGTTAACTGTGTTCCCTGGGCGTGTTTTAACTGTGTGTGGGCTGCCCTAGCAGGGGAAGGGGAGTGATCACAGCTTCCATATAGAGGAAGGCTGTGATTGCAGCCCTTCCCCCTCTCACAGAACGGAGATCCGTGTTTACCTACACGGACCTCCGTTCTTTCACTGCGGGGGGGGCATCGCGGGTAGCCGGCGGAGATCGAGTCCGCCGCACCCGCTCCCTGACCCCCCTGGGCACAGTGAGCGTGTGAACACAGTGCACGATCTCGCGGCTGCCATCGTATGACGGCGGTTTGCGATATCGAACCACCTTGTCCTCATCAACCTGCGGTTGGCGGTCGGGAAGTGGTTAAAAATCTATCTATCTAAACTGCCTGTCTTCAGGAACCTACACTACCTCTCTAACACCGCCACCGACACACTATCACAAAGCTCTCACAGCAGGCCGCCTGATGATTGGCCAAAGCATGCAGGTCATGTGCATGCTTTGGCCAATCAGCGGGCGGCATTCCGCCGACATTTTAAAACATTATAGGGCGCGCAAAGTTGCCGCGAACACCCCATAATGTTCGGGAAAACCTGAACGAGTGAACAGGCGTTGTTCGGATCGAACATACGTTCGATCCGAACACGAACTCCATCCATAGTGTATAGTATAGGAGTTTGTAATTTTTTTTTAACATAAAGTTTATTCAAGTTTTCAGAAGAGATTTCAAAACTGTGTACAGACAGCGAACATACATCAAGGTTAACAAATTGATAATGCCTCAGTACAAGTTACATCACGTGGCAATATCCCCACTCGGGGGGGGGGGGGTCTTTCCCACTGGTAGGATAGGTCTTATTTTGAGACTGACGGTATTAAGTCAGATTCCAGGGTGTCCAAAAATAGGAAAAGAGAGTACAAGAAGTAGTAAAGCGGGATCACTAGTACCTTTGAGGATTAGCAGTAGGGTTAGACCCTCGGGTGTTAGCTGCCATTCATACCTCTCTCCCAACCCCCTCCCCCCAGGAAGCGGAGAGGGGGGGGCCTCCAAACCCTACTTCAGAGTCAGCTGCCTAGCCTTGACCCAGGGATCCTAGATTTTGTCAAATTTTTGGGACAGTTGCGGCATAGGTTTGTTTATACATTGGTAGTGCTGCGTTCACTAGGGATTTCCAGAGCTGTATTGTTTTGTATGGATTCCACTGAAGGAGGATTGCCTTCCTGGCATATAGAGCTACATAAAAGACATATAGTTTCTTGGCCTGGGGCATATCTAGATTGTAACAGATACCCAACAGTAGAGGGATCGGGGTACAGGGAACCCCAACCCTCCCAACTCTATTTATATCTTCCACAACTGACTACCAGTACACCTGTATGAGGGGACAAGACCAGATAACATGAAAAAAATCGGCGCCCTCGGCTCCACATCTTGGACAGGTCGATGACCTATCGGGGTAGATACCTGCTAAGCGGGCTGGAGAGTAGTAGACTCTATGAAGAAATTTAAGTTGGACAAACCTATCTCTAGCTGAAACCATCAAAGGGAGGTATTGTTTTATCCCCTCCTCCCAGTCATCATCCCCCAGTGAGGGTATATCCGTCTGCCATTTGGAGAATAGCCGAGAGACCTTGGAAGTGTCCAGGGTGGCAGGGATTGCATATAGTGTGGACATAATTTTGTCTGTTTCCGGGGATCTTAGTACCTTTTCCACCTCGGACATCTCCAACTCGACAGGAGAGGGAAACTGAGCCTTATAAACATTGGATATAGCGAAAAAACATTTGATTTGGGAGGTTCCACCTTCTCTTTAAATCATCAAAGCTTTGCAGTGCTCCTTGAGCCACTATGTCTTCCAGCCTCCTGATCCCTTTACTAGCCAACACCATGGGGTCCAGGATAGTCTGGTTACCCCATAACAGAGTATGTGGGGACCAAGTATTAGTTTTCTGAACTCAGAGGGACACGGCAACCCATGCCCTCAGAGTGGTAGACATAGACGAGGTGATTTTAGAGCTAGATCTTGGACCTCTGAATATTAAATTGCGGAGTTCCAAGTAGGATCCCAATGTTGCTGCTACCAGGGTGGCCACAGGGTTGACCGGCTCCTCCAACAGCCACCACGTGACCTTCACCAGAAGCGCCGCCCAATAATAATTAAGAAAGGAGGGCAGTGCCAGTCCCCCCATCGTAATGGGTAGCTGAAGTGTGCCTCTGGCCACCCTAGGAGCAGACTCCTTCCAGATAAAAAAGGTAACTATGCTTTCCAGCCGTTTAAAAAAGATAATAGGTATTGATACTGGGGCGTTACGGAAAAGGTAAATAAATTTTGGGAGCACCGACATCTTGACTAAATTGACCCTGCCTACCGGCGTCAGGGGCAGGGATCTCCAAGCCGGGCATCTCTGCTTAAGCTGAGAGACAACTGGGGTTAAATTTAGGGGGATAAATTGCGTGAGGATTTCTATTCCCAGGTACCGGAATTGGGTAACCTGCTGCAAAGGAATGTCAGTTTGGGGAGGCTGTGTAGAGTCATGCAGGGGGAATAGAAGATTTCCCCCAATTTATGAGGATCCCGAGAAGGTCCCAAACCTATCTATCAGAGCCAGGGCTGCTCTTAGGGACGCGTCCTCATCCGATAAATATAGCAGGGTGTCGTCCCCATAAAGTGAAACCTTTTCGTGGATCGGGCCTATAGCAACTCCGGAGACCTCCGGGGAAGAGCGTAGGAGTATCGCCATGGGCTCAATTGCCAGGGCAAAAAATCCCGGTGAGAGAGGGCATCCCTATTGAGTTCCCCTGTACAGAGATATTGGAAGTGAGAGGGTGGCACCCGTACGGACCCTTGCTGTCGGAGACCTATACACCGACCCCCCCCCCAGGAAATAAATCGGGGACCAAATCCAAACCGGCGCAGGACCTCCCATAGATAGTTCCATTCCACCGAGTGGAACGCTTTTTCAGGAATCTGTAATTTAGATTTTATTTACTTATCATGTATTGTGTTCAATTTTTCACACATATTGGAACAACGGAGGTACCGTTACACTTTTTTGTAGTATTTGGTTCAGTTGGTGTGGGAACACACATCTGTGTTTAGCTGTAAGCCCTGTAATATAACAGTTTGATACATTGCAAAATTGTATTTATGATATTAGTGTGGTGGTACTTGTACATAAAAGCACCAAATATAGTTTTTGCTCATAACAGATTGACACTCATGACATAGGTTTAGCCCAATTCTTTGCACATTTCTCATAAGGTTCTACCTCAACACCAACTTACAACTGGCTGAGCAAACTTTGCCTTGAGATCAGAACCACATTCATTTCCCCCTTAGCAGATTAAATACACTGCTGACTAGTATACTTTGGTTCATATTTTTGGTTTGATCTGCTTGGTGTGTTGTACACAGTGTCCTAAATATGTTGTTCATACAAAGAAGCTGTGTTTATGGTTATGCTGCAAGTAATAACACCAGAGATTATTGATCCAGGGAATATCCAAATGCTTTAGGGGATCAAGAAGGATTTACTTTCCTCCATAAATAAAAATAAAAAACTCAAGGGCCCAATGTATACTTTTTCCACCACTACATAAAACTCCAGTTTTTGGGAAGATTAACGCATCATGATAATATGACTTACTGTAAGCTGATATCTTTTAAATATATCTTAATCTCACTAAAAAGCTACAGTATCTCACAAAAGTGAGTATACCCCTCACATTTTTGGAAATATTTTATTATATATTTTCATGTGACAACACTTAAGAAATTACACTTTGCTATAATGTAAAGTAGTGAGTGTATATCTTGTATAACAGTGTAAATTTGCTGTCCCCCTCAAAATATCTCAGCACACATACTGGTCACTGGAAGTTCAACATTGCACCTCATGGCAAAGAACGCTCTGAGGATCTGAAAAACATAATTGTTGCTCTACATAAAGATGGCCTAGGCTATAAGAAGATTGCAAAGACCTTGAAACTGAGCTGCAGCATGGTGGCCAAGACCATACAGCAGTTTAACAGGACAGGTTCCACTCAGAACAGACCTCCCCATGGTCGACCAAAGAAGTTGCGTGTATGTGCTCAGCGTCATATCCAGAGGTTGTCTTTAGGAAATAGACCTATGAGTGCTGCCAGCATTGCTGCAAAGGTTGAAGGGGTGGGGGGGCCAGCCTGTCAGTGCTCAGATCATATGCCACACACTGCATCAAATTGGTCTGCATAGCTGTCGTCCCAGAAGGAAGCCTCTTCTAAAGATGACGCACAAGAAAGCTTGCAAACAGTTTGCTGAAGCCAAGCAGACTAAGGACATGGATTATTGGAACCATGTCCTGTGATTTGATGAGACCAAGATAAACTTATTTGGTTCAAATGGTGTCAAGCGTGTGTGGCGGCAACCAGGTGATGGGTACAAAGACAAGTGTGTCTTGCCTACAGTCAAGCACGGTGGTGGGAGTGTCATGGTCTGGGGCTGCATGGGTTCTGCCGGCACTGGGGAGCAACAGTTCATTTTGGGAACCATGAATGCCAACATGTACTGTGGCATACTGAAGCAGAGCATGATCTCCTCCCTTCAAAGACTGGACCGCAACGCAGTATTCCAACATGGTAACGACCCCAAACACACCTCCAAGATGACCACTGTATTGCTAAAGAAGGTGAGGGTAAAGGTGATGGACTGGCCAATCATGTCTCCAGACCTAAACCCTATTAAGCATCTGTGCGGCATCCTCAAACGGAAGGTGGAGGAACGCAAGGTCTCTAACATCCACCAGCTCCGTGATGTCGTCATGGAGGAGTGGAAAAGGACTCCAGTGGCAACCTATGAAGCTCTGGTGAACTCCATGCCCAAGAGGGTTAAGGCAGTGCTGGAAAATAATGGTGGCCACACAAAATATTGACACTTTGGGCCCCATGTGGACATTTTCACTTTTCACATTTTCACTTTTGTTGTCGCCAACGGTTTAGACATTAATGGCTGTGTATTGAGTTATTTTGAGGGGACAGAAAATTTACACTGTTATCCAAGCTGTACACTGTTTACATTGTAGCAAAGTGTAATTTCTTCAGTGTTATCACATGAAAATATATAATAAAATATTTACAAAAACGTGACAGGTGTACTCACTTTTGTGAGATACTGTATATCTCCTGTGAAGTCACGTTTCATTTTTTTTTCATAACACTGGTCAGCACAGTGATGCATATTCTACTTAGAATAGTATAGCACAGAGTGTTGCCGCGCTATGGAGAATGAGAAAAACTTTTTTTTTGGGGAAAAAAACTTTAGCTGCTGCCCCCACTTTGCAAACTACCAAGTAGCTGCTAGTGTAAAAAAGGGAAGAAACGGAAGTGGTATGGCGCTGCTATAACATATGCCAGAAAGGAGGAAAGTGCAGATGGCGCAAGCCCTAAAAACAAATCTCTCCTATGTGCATAATATAGATGGTGGAAATAATGTTAAACAAAAAGATTTATATGCAAATAGTCCTATATTCTAAAGTGCGAAGGAGATGTGTGCAAAATCTGCAATGGTGAGCAAAAAATCAAAAACTGCCCAGACACCATGCAAGTGCAATGTGTGAATCTGCGACCAAGAAGAAATAAATAACATAAAATAGAAAATCAAGAAATCCAACTGATTCTAAATACACGTCTACAGACTCCCTAAACCATGTGCAAATTTACTTTCATAAAATATGTGTATCAAAGTGCATTTGCAACATGTAAACACAAAATGCAAAAAGAAAAAAATATATATACAGTCAGGTTCATAAATATTGGGACATTGACACAATTCTAATATTTTTGGCTCTATACACCACCACAATGGATTTGAAATGAAACTAACAAGACGTGCTTTAACCACTTAAGGACCGGAAGGATTTCCCCCTTTAGGACCAGAGCCCTTTTTGCGATTCGGCGCAGCGTCGCTTTAACTGACAATTGCGCGGTCGTGCGACGTTGTACCCAAACAAAATTTGCGTCCTTTTTTTCCCACAAATAGAGCTCTCTTTTGGTGGTATTTGATCACCTCTGCGTCATTTCTGATCGCCGCTATAAACAAAAGAAGAGCGACAATTTTGCAAAAAAAAAACAAATTTCTTACTTTTTGCTAAAATACAAATCCAAAAAAAAAAATATAAAAAAACATTTTTTTTTATCGGTTTTGGCCGATTTATATTCTTCCTCATATTTGTGATAAAAAAAAATCGCAATCTGCGTTTATTGATTGGTTTGCACAAAAGTGGTGGCGTTTACGGATGATGAGAATTCATTTCTGGGGTTTTTATTTATTTATTTTTTTTTTACTAGTAATGGCGGTGATCTGCGATTTTTAGCGGTACTGCGATATTTCAGCGGACATGTCGGACCATTTTGACAATTTTTTGGGACCATTGGCATTTATACAGCGATCAGTGCTATAAAAATGCACTGATTACTGTGTAAATGCCATTGGCAGTGAAGGGGTTAACCTGCAGGGGGCACTCTAAGGGTTAACAGTGTTCCCTGGGCGTGTTCTAACTGTGGGGGGACTGCCCTAGCTGGGGAAGGGAAGCGATCACAGCTTCCGTGTAGAGGAAGGCTGTGATCACAGCCCTTCCCCCCTCACAGAATGGAGGTCCGTGTTTACTTACACGGACCTCCGTTCTTTCACTCCGGGGGGTGCATCGCGGATGGCCAGCGGAGATCAAATCCGCCGCACCCGCTCCCTGGCCCTCCGGCGGCGTGCGCGCGCTCACTGGGCGCGATC
>BLSH010178646.1:458606-479851 GCA_018402905.1 Glandirana rugosa
GTAATGCTCAGAGTCTGACTGATAACTGAATTTGCAGATCCCCCTTCTAGTGGCAAGCTGCTAAATTTCAATCAATCAATTACAGGGTAAGTCACAGATAGTGTTAATTTTTTCAGTCAGTCTGAGACTCGTAATGAAGAACAGTGAGGCACAATCAATTTAGTGACATACTAAATAAAAGTACATAATTAGTAAATTTGATTGGTTTATGTATTAATATTATTAACAACTACAAATATACAAAAGCAATACTTTTAAAAAGAACATGCACTTCAACTTACAAATTTTAACAGTAAGTGCTGGTTCACACTAGTGTGCTTTCACATTATATGCAATGGTGCCCATTCTCATCAATGCGACTAAGCATGGTGCGATTTTGGAAAAGGTTCCTGAGCTACTTTGGTGTGATTTATGGTGTGACTTGGTTCCATAGGATATGCAAAAACACAGCCAAGTTGCATGAAAGTTTCATTACATAATCGCACTGAAAATCGCGGCAAAATTGCATCGCAGTATTGTGAATTGAGCCTAAATGTCTTGTCTAAGAACAGCCATTACAAGCTGTCTGATCTGTCCTTTAAAAACCAGAAACGTCTATAATGTGCCTTTTCTAATTTACATTGTTACACATCCTTAATGGTTAATCTTTACCAACTGCCATCCTCCAGCTCGCTGAAAGTACCCTCGCTGGTCACTGAGGAAGTCTCATTGGGATTTGCAGTTGGTAGGCATTTGTTATGAGATTGGGGAGTGTTAGCTGTACTAGCAGATTTAAATACAGTAACAATGTTGAAGCTGAACTCCAGCTAATACTTTATAAGCAGTTACAACAAACAGTTTTTTTTTCCTTTTCGGATAAAGGTTTTACATAAATAAATAAAAGATAATCATTTTAAGCACCCCAGTGAATAGTTAAAGGGTTTGTCTCATCAATGTAACTGAGCTTTTTCTGTTGAGAAACAACAGGCTTACTGGCTGGATCACCAGACAAAAATAGAAGAAAAAAAGCATAAAAAAGAAAGTTAATGCAGCCATCTAAGAATTGGTAAAATGTAATATAATACATGTTTGCTTTTGGGTTTAATACTGCTTTAAGATTTCAAGAAATGATCAAGAGTAAATTTTATTTGCCGAACATTTAGCATCTTATGTAACACTTTGCTACATTAGCAGATGAGGACACATTTAACGTTGCAAGATATTGCATCAGACTCTCTAGGTGCTGAAAACAAACGTTCATCCACGTTTTACTCGTGCTTACTCATTGTTAATGGATTAAAGATAAAATCAGGAAAATAATATGAACACTACTGTGAAAATGACTGTATTATAACTGTACGCAGATCAGCCGTGCATGCAGTGATCAAGCCCAACTCATTTTTATTTTACACACCATTGTTTATATTTTTTCACATTTACATGCAGACCAAGCTGTCAAAAAGTGACGAGCTGGAATAAATTATAACATTGCTAGGGATGTTTTAACAATTGCAAAAACCTTTTTTTTTTAAGTGTGTCTTAACCCTTTTCACTGCCCCTTTGCTTGACAGATTGGTCAGCATCCTAATGTGCAGAAAAATATAAATATTAGCAAGTGAAATAAAAAGGGATACACATACCAAATATAGTCATTACATGTAATAAGTTGCTCTATGGCTCTTTTTTAGGAGAAATAAAAACTACATTGTATTTATAACTTAATGGATCTTTTAACAGAGAAACACAGACATTTTATATCAATTTAAAGCCATGATTGTCCATTTTGCAAGCAGGATATTGAAGAGTATATATTGTGAGTTTCTAGTTGGACTATTTTGGGCACAGCAGCTGACACTTTTTACTGTCCTGGTGCACTCAGAACTGACACGTAAAATAGGTGATGTCCACTATACTCTGGGCATTCTTAATGTATTACCTGCATAGAGTTATATGAATCTCCTGTGGAACCCACACAAATTATAGCCATTGCCCAGTATGGTCCAAATTGCATTCTTTCTGTTCAGTTTTCCCATACAAACAGTATCAAAGCACAATGTAATGCATAATAGGTACAGTGACCATATATGACAACAGCACAGTGATGTAACAAAACAATGTGATTTACAAGAGAAATCTGAGAGGCAGGATGTCAAAATATGTATCCTCTGAATGATGGCAAAAGCCTGAAGGCTAGGTAGAGAGAAAGCAGGTCACTGGATTTGACTGCATAAATCATGATGTCAGTCAATCTGACATGGGTAATTTCTCAGGCAGCAATGCACTAAAAGGGGGACTACTCTATGCGACAGGGAAAGTGAGAAAAAATAAGCAAAATGGATAAGACTGCTGCTAGTAGCGTGTGGTGAGAGGGGACCAATGGTAAGGTGTGAAGAGAGAAAGGGAGCTAGAGAAAAACAGGTTTGTAAGAAGGAAAGTAAAAAAAAAGGGAGCGGAAGGGAGGAGGATATGCCTAATGGTGAAAATTCTGGCGAATGTGAACATTCCTTGTTATAGGAATACAAGTGGCCCAATTTTTTTTTTTTAAATGGACAGTGTAAAAATAAAAAATAACGAATAAAATAAATAAGAAAAAAAAAAAGAAAATTTAACCACTTACCAACCGAAAGGTTTTCCAGCTTTAGGACAGAGCACTTTTTGCGATTCGGCGCTGCGTCGCTTTAACTGACAATTGCGCGGTCGTGTGACGTTGTACCCAAACAATATTTGCGTCCTTTTTTTCCCACAAATAGAGCTTTCTTTTGGTGGTATTTGATCGCCTCTGCGTCATTTCTGATCGCCGCTATAAACAAAAGAAGATCGACCATTTTGCAAAAAAAAAACAAATTTCTTACTTTTTGCTAAAATTCAAATCCAAAAAAAATATAAAAAAACATTTTTTTTCCCCGTTTTTGGCCGATTTATATTCTTCCTCATATTTGTGATAAAAAAAATTGCAATCGGCGTTCATTGATTGGTTTGCGCAAAAGTGGCCGCGTTTACGGATGATGAGAATTAATTTCTGGGGTTTTTATTTTTTTATTATTTACTAGTAATGGCGGCGATCTGCGATTTTTAGTGGTACTGCGATATTGGGGCGGACATGTTGGACATTTTTGACACTTTTTTGGGACCAATGACATTTATTCAGCGATCAGAAATTTAAATGTCCACTGATTACTGTATAAATGTCATTGGCAGTGAAGGGGTTAACCTGGGGGGGAGCTAGGGGGTTAACTGTGTTCCCTGGGTGTGTTCTTACTGTGGGGGGGTTGGGCTACAATGGGCATGAGAGATCTAACTGATCCCAGTGACAGGGATCAGTAGATCACTCATGCCCCTACTAACAGAGCGGGGAGCCGCCGCGTTTACATCGGCGGTTCCCCGTTCTTTCCCTGTGGCCCCTCATCGCGGCTCGCCGGAGGACATGGGGTCCGCCCGAGCCGCGGGCACACTCCTCAGGAGTGCGGCGGGTGGCTGATTGCAGATCGCCGTCTATTTACGGCGATTCACGCTCAGCATCCCGACTGCCGCTGTGAAAACACGGCGCGCGGTCGGGAACTGGTTAAAGTGCCCCGTCCCACCGAACTCGCACGCAGAAGCGAACACATACATAAGCCCCGCCCACATATGAAAATGGTGTTCAAGCCACATGTGTGAGGTATTGCCGTGATCGTTAGAGCGAGAGCAATAATTATATTACTAGACCTCCTCTCTAACTCAAAACGGGTAACCTGTAGAAATTTTTAAACTTTGCCGATGGAGATTTTTAAGTGCCAAAGTTTTCACAAGCGGGCACAATTTTGAAGCATGATATGTTGGGTATCAATTTACTCAGCGTAATATTATCTTTCACAATATAGAAAAAAATTGGGCTATCTTTACTGTTGTCTTATTTTTTCATTCAAAAAAGTTGTTTTTTTTCCCCAAAATTGGGCTTTTAAGACCACTATTTAAATACGGTGTGACATAAAGTATTGCAATGACCACCATTTGATTCTCTAGGGTGTTAGAAAAAAAAAATATCATGTTTGGGGGTTCAAAGTAATTTTCTAGCACAAAAAATGATTTTAAGTTCTCAAATCTCAGAAAGAGGCTCTGTCCTTCAGTGGTTAATAAGTAGATGCAGAGTAGGATAAACAGTAGGATGAACAACAACAGGGTCTGAATGGCAAAGAGTATGCATACTTACAATACAGAACAAAGTTAAACAGGTTATGAAGCTGTTCAAACAAGAGCTCCTCAAAGTAATGCCTCAGAGGCTCAATCAAAGCAGTAGGTGACAGTACAGTCCCTATAAGGATCTATAATACAGAAAAATATATAATTAAGGAAACAATACACAAACAGCTACTTATTTATTTATTTCAGGTACTTATATAGCGCAGTCAATTTATGCAGCACTTTTACATATACATTGTACATTCACATTAGTCCCTACCCTCAAGGAGCTTACAATCTAAGGTCCCTAACTCACATTCATACGTACACATATTAGGGCCAATTTAGACAGGATCCAAGTAACCTACCAGCATGTCTTTGGAGTATGGGAGGAAACTGGAGTACCTGGAGGAAACCCACGCAGGCACAGGGAGAACATGTAAACTCCATACAGGTAGTGTCATGGTTGAGATTTGAACCAGCGACCCTTTTGCTGCTAGGCGAAAGTGCTAACCACTACACCACTGTGCCATCCCTGTGAATACTCACAGCCAAAGTCCCTCACAGCAAAGTCCAGCCTGAGTTTGGCAACACAGGCAAACAGCTGGTGGGATCTCAGGGCGGGTAGCACAGGCACGTGTCTGAGGCCACCCTGCTTGAAGAGCAGTACTCTAGTAGCAGTTGGAGAAGTGTGCTCTGCAGTGACTGGGTCTTCCATAAGAACCTAAGTTCTATTGGGTTTCTGACCAGCTGGCTACTCATCGAGGGACAGGAAACAGAGAAAACTATATCTCCTTGGCTTCTCCAGAAGTCTAGGAGATTCTGGGAACCTTGTGCCTCCGTATAAGCATGTCAAGTAGAGTAAAACATATTTGTTCTTTAAAAGTCATCTGCTCACCAGAAAGTCTCTCCCTCTCTCTCTTTTAAAACAGAAAGCTAATATTGGAAACATTTAAATATGATACTGTACAAATGTTTTGAAATTTTTTTCAGTTTTACAAAATATTTGTGTACCTCCTAATCTAACAAGTAAAGGCCCGTACACACGGTCCGATGGTTGGTCAACAACGGTCGTCCAACAGCCTGTTGGCCGATAATCCGATCATGTGTACGCACGATTCTACAGCCAATTTCCAATCGTCATCCAACAGAAGTTGGACGACGAGACTAGAAAACTTGTGTTGGCCAACAGGGAGTTGACCGATTGTTGACTCGTGTGTACAGAAGTTGACCAACCAAAAGTTGGAAGTGAAAACACGCATGCTCGGAATCCAGGAAGTGTTCAGTCGTGTAACCTGTGTTCCTAATTCACAAATCACATTCACCTGAACTTCCTCGTTATATGCTTGTAACACGTCACTACGTTCGGCTTTGTTGGCCGATTACTTAGTTCACGTTAGTATGCTAGACCAAACCGTCATCGCTCAATTTGGGAAAAAGTTGGTCGTTCGGTTGACCAACCATCGGCTTGTGTGTACAAGGCTTTAGTCTTATTGCTTTGAATGCCTCCATTACTGCTACACAGGCACTTGACCAGCAGTGGAAGGAAACACTTCTCAATAAAGTGTCTGTTCCTTCTACCCTAAAGCATTTCTATTAAGAAAAACCTTCAGCAAACATTTTTGTTTCCAGTTCCAAGACCCGGTAATCTTATGTTCCCATTCTGAGTGCATGCATCTTCAGATTCCCCCACCTGTCTGCCTTACATTGTGACAAATTATTCGAAATTTAGAGTAATTGCATCAGGAAAGCCTCCTGGAGGCATGAGCCATGATGTCACACTTATTTAGTCTAGTACTTTGTGAACAAGTTGTTAGAATACAGGTTTCAATGTCAGATAGAAGACATGAATTAATGACCACTTCTTAGAAGTCATATAATGCTCTGCAGTCCACATTGAATGAGCTCATTTATTGCTTGTTCTTTTTCCTTAGGAAAATCTGCAGACGAATGTTGTATTATAGCAGAGGGGTAAATCAATATACCATTATTACGTTTAATTTAAAAGAAGGCTTGGTATGTGAACTTTAGGAATGGTATTAAACCTAGTCAGTGAGCACTTTAAGGATACATTATGCTAACCAAATGCATTATGAATTATGGTAATTTGATCTTCAGATGGCACTCTCTTACTGTTATTCTTCACTCTCTTACTATTAAAACTTCTTTTTTATTAAGCCTTTTTTTTTTTTAAATGTACAGTATCTCACAAAAGTGAGTACACGCCTCACATTTTTGTAAATATTTAATTATATCTTTTCATGTGACAACACTGAAGAAATGAATCTTTGCTACAATGTAAAGTAGTGAGTATACAGTTTGTATAACAGTGTAAATTTGCTGTCCCCTCAAAATAACTCACAGCCATTAATGTCTAAACTGCTGGCAACAAAAGTGAAGACACCCCTAAGTGAAAATGTCCAAATTGGGCCCAACGTGTCAATATTTTGAATGGCCACCATTACTTTCGAGCACTGCCCTCTTGGGCATGGAGTTCACCAGAGCTTAATAGGTTGTCACTGGAGTCCTCTTCCACTCCTCCATGACGACATCACGGAGCTGGTGGATGTTAGAGACCTTGCGCTCGTCCACCTTCCATTTGATGATGCCCCACGCATGCTCAATAAGGTTTAGGTCTGGAAACGTGGTTGGCCAGTCCATCACCTTTATCCTCAGCTTCTTTAGCAAGGCAGTGGTTATCTTGAAGGTGTGTTTGGGGGGAATACTTCCCTGCAGCCCAGTCTCCAAAGGGAAGAGAGCTTCAGTATGTCACAGTACATGTTGGCATTCATGGTTCCCTCAATGAACTGTAGCTCCCCACTGCCGGCAGCACTCATGCAGCCACAGACCATGACACTCCCACCACCATGCTTGACTGTAGGCAAGACACGCTTGTCTTTGTACTCCTCACCTGGTTGCCGCCACATACCCTTGACACCATCTGAACCAAATAAATTTATCTTGGTCTCATCAGATCACAAGACATGGTTCCAGTAATCCATGTCCTTAGTCTGCTTGTCTTCAGCAAACTGTTTGTGGGCTTTCTTGTGCATCATATTTAGAAGAGGCTTACTTCTGGGATGACAGCCGTGCAGACCAATTTGATGCAGTGTGCAGCGTATGGTCTGAGCACTGACAGGCTGATCCCCCACCCCTTCAAACTATGCAGCAATGCTGGCAGCACTCATACGTCTATTTCCCAAAGACAACCTTTGGATATGACACTGAGCACATGCACTCAACTTCTTTGGTCATCCATGGGGAGGCCTATTCTGAGTGTAACCTGTCCTGTTAAACCGCTGTACAGTCTTGGCCACTGTGCTGCAGCTCAGTTTCAGGGTCTTGGCAATCTTCTGATAGCCTAGGCCATCTTTATGTAGAGTAACAATTCTTTTTTTCAGATCCTCAGAAAGTTGTGGACAGGTGTCTTTTATACTGATAACGAGTTCAAACAGGTGCCATTAATACAGGTAACGAGTGGAGGACAGAGGAGTCTCTTAAAGAAGAAGTTACAGGTCTGTGAGAGCCAGAAATCTTGCTTTTTTGTAGGTGACCAAATACTTATTTTCCAACATAATTTGCAAATAAATTCTTTAAAAATCAGACAATGTGATTTTCTGGATTTTTTTTCTCATTCTGTCTCTCATAGTTGAAGTGTATCTATGATGAAAATTACAGGCCTCTCTCATCTTTTTAAGTGGGAGAACTTGCACAATTGGTGGCTGACTAAATATTTTTTTGCCCCACATACACACATATGCACATATATACACATATATATATATATATATATATATATATATACACACACATGCACATACATAAGGAGATATGAAAACAAACCTATATATGAATAAGTGCAAAAAAATAAAATAAAATAAAAAATAATAAATAAATAAATATATATTTTTATATATATATATATATATATGCACGATGCACGTGTCTAAGGGTTGACAGATGATTACTTAGGTCCACAGGGAAGAGGGAACAACTTATAGGACCGGAGTATATATCACAAATACATAGACCGTTAAGTTATAAACATACACTCTGTAATGTATAATCTGGAGGGGAAGGTGCACACCTGTGTAGAAGATGTGCATGTGTATGCATGCGTGTGCCTACAGATCTAACGTCATACTTATATAGGAAACTGGACAGAGTTGGAAGCCAGTTAAAGTATACTATCAGAGGAGGAAGGATGCGACTGCATGTATAGGGCAGTGATCATGGGATTTTACCCAGAGTATATGAGGTGGATAGTACTCGCTCATGTCACCCTGTACCCATACCACTAAGGAGCACTCTGGTAGATGTATAGATAGAGCTGCTGAGCATAGGGTAGTAAGCTATGTACTTAGAGTCTTGAGTATTGCTGTGTCACTGGACATAATGTGACTTTGCTGACATCTTATCAGACTCAGATGTTGCTGACGGACCAGAACAAAAAGTAACTAGATCGACTTCTTATCTATATCAGATGGTTTGTTTCTATTTCCTCATTCATCCCGTTGGGAACCAGAGTATTAAGGCGGAAGATCCAATATGCTTCTTTTTTGTATAGTAGGTTGAATTTCTCATTGGCTGATAGTGTGGGACCGGATATGTACTCAATGGCTAGTACTTCCAACTTTGTGAAGTCTTTGTTGTGATATATAATATGTGTGGCCACATAAAACAATTTATCACTTGCTCAACTCAATTTGTAGTCTCTGTTTTATGATGCCCCTGCAAATTGCTCTATGTTGGACGCACGATACGCACCCTACGCAAAAGAGTAGGGGAACACAGGAACTTCATCAAAGGTGAATGTGACAAGTTCAGTGTCCTGTGACATTTTTTGTAATATCACAACAAAGACCAGCATTGTAATGTGTTGCTCCTTGTTATTCATTCTCCACCAATTACTTTCCAGCTTGGCCCTGCATTTGTTATATGTGTTGTTTGCTATATGTGTTTTTTTTTTTCTTTTCCTATCTAGCAGTGTGTTTTTTGTATGCAATCCCCAGCAGTTTGTAATTGTATTTCCATGTAAACAACCCAGGGGGAGCCAGAGGTATCCTTTAGGAACTTGTCCTTCCTCATATGTCACTTCCTCCCATCCCCCCGTTCACTTCTGGGTAATAATCCCTTTATAAGTTCCTAGTGGTCAGGTCCCCTCAGGTGACATGATTAAGCCGTGTCGCGAAACATGTCATCACGCTGACGGGACCACTATCCAGTACCTGCATTGCAGACACCAGGAGCGAACGTACTGGTGAGAGCTCTTGCTGCGGCCCCTCCCTGCCTTGGTCTCTGCGTACTAGTGAGGCAGACATCACCTCCATTGCACAGCCTACATCATCTCCAGTGGCTCTGTGAGGACACTGTGGCTCGATCTCCTTCCGGATCACACATCACCATAGCCCAGGGAGACCTCCGGTTCCACCAGGGAGTACTGTTAGCCAGCCTGTATAGCAACAAGCATCCCGGCTCCTCCCCAAGCCTGCCATGGTTTTATATGTAAGTCTTCAATAAACTTTCTATTTTTTATAGTAACCCAGGCTGGTCCTGTTTGTTACCAATTTCAACAAAGACAATATTGCTGGTTTTTACTTTGGTGTTACAAACTGACAGTGGGCAACACTGCACACAAGCGCCCTTGGGTTCGCATTTTCTTTTATTTAACAAACCATTTAACACTGACAGGGGTGTTTACATGGGTCAGCTTTAATTTATTTATGTAAAACCTTTATCTCAAGAGGAAAAACTGTTGCTGTAACTGCCTATAAAGTATTAGCTATAGATTGGCTTCAATTTGAATAGCATATTTTACTCTTCTCATGCATCTAGCACTATCATCCCCCTAGACTTACAATGCTGCTGTCCAAAGGTGCCCCTTTGTTCCTTCATCCAGAATGGGGCCACTTTAATACAGGAGGTGGGTTACTGGCCAGATCCTTAGGTGAAAATATATTTAATGATTGGTAAGCTGATATATATATTACATTTTTGGTTTTGGGTTTAATACCGCTTTAAATCACAATACTCCCAACACTGGGAAATCTAAACTAGACCTGACAGTGGTTTCTATATTGAAAATGGATCTATTTGTTCTCCACTTGACTATATTGTATAACTGTATTGTATATCTCACTCCCTCTAACATTTCTGCGGAAGTTTTTTTTTTTTTTCATTTAAGCAATACGAACAACTGGATAAAAATAACTAACATTGTTATTTTCTGTACATCATCCCAAGGGGTGGAATTTAAAGATATACTCCTCTTATAAATATTACAAATTCATACAGCTCCTTCTTTTATTTTCTTAAATCTACATGAGTCAAGGCTTTTCTTTAAATGATCCCACTCTAAGACCCCATACACAGGGGCCAAACCTTAAGAGTTTCAATTTGTATGCAGTCAGGCAGGCCCTTACACTCAGGGCCGGCTCTACCACTAGGCGAAGTAGGCGGCCGCCTAGGGCGCACTGACGCCCAGGGCGCCAAGCCCCTGTCCATATACTAACCCAGCCTGTCCATATACCTGCAGACCATGACTGGCATGAGGAAGCAAGATGGTGCTGCCATTATTTGACTTTAGGCTGGGTCCAGAGGCACAGGTGCGGGCTTGTGGACCACGGCTAAAGAAATAGGTAGAGAGGCGTTGTGAAAATCTCCACCTCCGCCACCTCCATCGTATACATGGACAGGGCAAAGGGGGTGGGGTCAGGAGCGGAGCCAAAGGGGGCCGCAAAATGAGGTTTCGCCTAGGGTGTCAAAAATCCTTGCACCAGCCCTGCTTACACTACATGGTTTTGGTAAATTTGAAGGAAAAAATCAGCAGAAAATCTAACAGTGTGTATGGGGTCTTAGGGTCTGTGTGGACAGGTTTTGTTCTTGTAACACCAGCTTCAAGTGATCCAAAGCTCATCAACACAGATTAAGTAATAAATATGCACCCCAAACTGATATTATGTTCTCTAGCTAATCCCTTTTGTTATAATGTCTCAAACCTCTTGATTCATTGTCCCCTTGTACTGTATATTAAATATACTAAGTCTAACTATGTTTAAAGTTAAAAATAGAAATGTCCCTTATTTTTACAATTGCAAGTGTACTTTTTTAGTTATTCGGCGAATCGGCAATGAGATTGCAAAGAACACATCACTCCCATGTCTGCGCCACCTGCACTTTGTGACATTATCAAAACAACAAAACCATCATCAAGGCTCACGCAGAATTGATCTTTATTGCATACCTGTAAATTATCTGTGCACATTGTATCTCTAAACTAAAGGTCACAGCTTAATAACAGTTTGCAAGAACACATGTACTAATTAGAGAATGTTCTACCCTTTCATTGTGCGCTTTGATCATTTCAGCAACCTCCTTAGTCACACAGACTTTGGCAAATTTGGATTCGTATACAGGTTTTCATGCCTCATAATTAACAAAAATCTGTAAACATTTTGGGATTGATTTAGGCGGTATCCTAAATAGAAGCGGCAGATAACGGCAAGGAATGATGGACAGACTGTAATGGGTGGACAAATAAAGAAACATATATAACAGCAACAGCACAAACATATCACACCATAGCATGCAGAAAGAAGGATTGCAGAAGTTCATATCTACTACATTTGTAGCATACAGAACAACTAGTAATCATATTTCCTATAAATTTCACAATAAGGACTACAGTTATTGCACAATTTACTAATTCTGCAATCAATACAGTGTATGAATTAACATTATTTCTTTCATATAAACCACCAAAGTATGTAGGTTTAAAATGCTGCATATGCACATACTAATGCCTATGTGTATACAGTGCATTTAATGTGTGCAGACAAGCAAATTTGCATTCTCACAATATTTGCTATGTCTAACGTGTCTAAATGAGTCTAACTGAAAGCTGATCAGTAAACCTTTAAAGAATCTTTGGATTAGCTTTGGTAACAAGTGGTTCGAAATCTGAACTTGAAATCCAAGCACAGTCACAGGAAAGAAGCTCCAACCCCCACAAGAAGTTTGGGCAGCATACATTTAGGCCCCACCCCCAAGTCCTTTACAATTCTAGATCCCAAGTTACACGGGCAGAACACATTGGTGTAAGATCCAGCACCCACATGTTCACAGACACAGAGTGGATACCAGCCAGGCCCAAACAAACCGCACACACAAAGTCCAGTTCCTCTAACTTTACCTTGGTCCTTTGCTGAGCACATATAAAATGTTGCTTAGCCCAGTGAGGAAATGTTTAGTTGGGTACAGTAGCAAAAAGGAAACTTTGCTTTTATTTGAAGAAATGTAAAGTTACTGGGGGGGCTCAAATAATCTCCTCCAGGGTAAATCAATGTAGCCTAAATTTCTCCCAGTAGGAACTCTCTTCTCCCAACCAGTCTTTCCTTACAGTGGAGCACTAGCACCCCCTCCCCCCTCAACCAGGCCTCTTACTATGCTTTCACCTGTCCAATTTCTCCCAACTGACAGCAATCCCTTTTCAACTCACTCTCCTCCTCAAGCTTCACCCACCTGTCAAACTGACAGCTCAGTCCTGCACAATGCAGGCCATAGCTTGGCAGAGGCAGGAAAGGTTCCGGTCTCAACAGTGCCTCCCAGAGTACAGTGACCAAGGTGGGTTCCTCTTTTGCCCCTTCCTTGGCCCTACCCTGTTGAATAGCATATTAGTGTTTTGGATCTAAAAAAAACAATTCTTCTGATAAGCCTCTTTTTCCGGTCTAATTTTCATTGGCATGTATAGTTTATGCATCCAATATCCTGTCCCTAATTAACTCAAGAAAAAAAAAACAACTGCAAAGAGGATATTTTTTATAGTTGTTAATTATTGAAAACTGTACTTTCTACGCAATGTTTTTAAAAGTAGATCTTACCTGAGAAAAATATCCTTCTTCTGAAATTGCTATTTGCCTAGCTGTTATGCTGACCCTCACTGCTTCCAGAGTTACTAACCAAAAACTAGTATGCAGATAGGAAAGTGGAAGTAATATTCTGGGTTTGTCAGGTATTAAACAAAGATTTTGAGCATGGCAACTAGGCAAATGTCATTTGCAGAATGAGAAGTTAGCAATGACAGCTTACATGATTCTCTAAGAAAGGGTTTCCTTTAAAGCTTAATACCTAAGCCCTAAATGAGGAAGAGGAGTTAAAATTTCTGTCAGGTTTACCTCCTGACCGTGTGACATCTATGCAAGAAAAAAAGGGAGCAGTTGTAAGAAGTTATAATACTTTGATTTACTGTATACTATTATTCTATTTATACTATTCTATAATACTTCATGTTGGTAGGATGCTGTGCTTCCACATAGCGGTGGACTTTTCCATATTTAACAAAGAAATACAGAAATAGCCATTGGAGATCTCCTCCTTCCTTGAATGAAGTGGGGAGTATATGTGATTGGGCTACTGGACGCATGGATTACAATGGGGGGGGGGTTGTTTTTTTTAAGCATGTGATTAGAGCCTGAGTCAGAGCACTGCACTCCGAGCCCTGACCAGTTGTGTGAAAATAGCGAATGGCATGATCCGACTGACTGACCGACAGCGTGGGGGGGAAGTGGTTTGCCACCCCCCAAAACTGCCACTGATCAGATATATAATTGCTTGGTAGCTCTTGTAAAGCATTGCATTTTTGTGGATTTTGTGTCAACTGCGGTTATTGGATAGTGTATATGGAGGTTTTCTCTTTGAATGTTTTTGTTTTTCTAAGCAGATTAACTATGTAATGTACATGTATTGTGTAGCTTTCGTTTATATGTATAGCTCTTTTCCAATAGCATATGATTATGTGAACTTTTTAAACCACTGTTTAGAATAAAGCAACTTTTTTAACAATTTTTGATTTGGATCATTGTACTCTAAAAGTCTGGTCTTTTTTTGCTAATTTTTCATAGGTGATTGAGATGTGGGTACAAATATATAGCTATATCCTCCCATACCATCTCATAAATTGTATTGCTCAAGATATAATACTTCCCCATTTTATGAAAAGTGCTTTTATTTTATGCTTCCCTTTTGAAGAGATTTGCCACAACTTCCTGTTCTGACAGAAAGTAGCCCACAAATCTTTCCTGTAGGGTCATGTCAATGACAAGCTTGTCAGAGGCTCTAACTCTTCCCTGCTTTCTGAAATTTTTGTTGGATTTGGACTTCAAGTATTTTCCCAATGGTTATGATAGTAATTTGACATCTATAGAAAATTTAAAAATAAGAGGTTTACCCTGTGAGTTGGAAAGACAGGAAAAGTATAATTTTATGATACAGATGTATGTGTTGAGATTGTTACATTTATGAGCTTGTACATTTACATGTAAGGTATAGCAATTAGGTAATAACAATTTTTTGAATACTAATATATGTAAATGATGCTCACATCTGTTATTTTCCTTTACAGTCTCAGCTTTCCCAGGCTTTAAGCGGAGTTTCTGATAAAGCAAAAGAAGCCAAAGAATTCTTGGTTCAATTAAAGAACATTCTTCAACAAGTCCAGGTATAGTTTTCCAGAATGTTGTCAATATGATCTTTGTTACATCTGCTTCTTCTGGAACCAGGATGTACATCTAGAACTGCAGTTCTTGGTCAGAAAATATAATCTATATCTAAAAAGCATCTAAAACCAATACTTTTTTTTTCAGTATTAAAGCCACTGTTAGCATTTTTTTTAATTATTGCTGCCTGTGTCCCCACCTGGAAAATTCACCCTCTCTGGAGACCATTGTCACTGGCACAGAAAACTATGAGAATTCATCAATAATGACACCTGTTCCAGTGAAAACAGTCTAAAAAAGGATTCCCATCACTTTGGAAGGATTTCCTCTCAATTACTGTTGTCTGAACTGTTCAAAACAGGAAGTGAAGGGAAATCTTCCTAATGGTATACAGACAGCAAATGAGAAAAAAAAAACAATCTATCAAAATAAAGTTTTGTCCTTAGATACTGTATACATGAAGGAGGTGTATACAAAATAAAATAAAAAATATATATATAAACAGCCCATGTCAGTTGTGGATGGAGTATATCTGTCACATAAAATCCTGAGATTATTAAGGTAAATGGGTGGCAGGGAGAGGTCTGTAGGCAGCAAGGGGTTAAGTATTGGTCACACCTTGCTCCCCAGCTGGGGTATAATTTTGCCTGACCTGGGTGTAATCAGTGTGGTGCTGAGAGAGAAGGAGCAGGCTGTGACTAAACATGCCTGCAGGTCTGAAGCAGACCCTGTGAGGTCTGTCCGTTAGCCAGGAGGCTTATTTTCAGTTAGTGGATGTTTTGGTTGTGGGACGGTTTTTCTACCCCTGCTAAGGAGATCTTTCTGTTTATGCTTATTTTCTGAGTGAATAAATGTGGGCAGGAAGCCCTTATCTTGACATACGGCTGGGTTACTTGTTTGGGGAACCCCTCTACTTGAAGCTGATTGCCCACAATAAATAAATATATATATATATATATATATATATATATATATATATTTATATATTATAATTATTATAATGCTGACATTATAGTGGCAAACTATAGTCCCCAGTATGCATAGTATCACATTTAGTTATTTCTGTAGCAAAAGAAAAATAAATACATAGCTGATAACCCCGGTTATGTATAGCAATATAATGTGCTGGGTGGCCTTAAATGTGGAATCCTACAATTTCCAGGTCAGATCTCTTGAAGTTACTTGAGTGCATCAACACACAATACATTCACCCACATTTTTTTTTATCCAAAACCAAGTTTATTATAAATAAAACATAACTTGACAATGCCAAACAGTACAATGCACCATTTCGTACACACAACAGTTCATGCCAATAACAATGCCTAGCTATTTAAAAGAGGTAGTAATTGGGATAGGACCTGCTAAAGCCCCCTGCTGTATACCATCACAATCTAACAGCATTAAGGCCAATCTGTTCCAGTTTATCTTAAATCCTCTAACATTCCCAAATTCTGTAATTTTGGCCATAGTCTCCCATAGGGAAGTGTCAGTATCACCAAGCAGTATCATCGTGTCATCCGCATACAGCATCACCTTTTCCTGTCTATCACCATAGCAGAAGCCGGTAATACTCGGATTATCTATAATCGTTATAGCCAGCAGTTCAATGGTTAGGACAAATAACAAGGGCAACAATGGGCACCCCTGTCTTGTGCCCTGTCCTAAATTGAAAGTGTGGGATAATCTACCAGATGCCCTAATGGCTGCCTGTGGATTAGTATATAGGAGGCATACCCAGGAGATGAAGACCTCAATAAAAGCCAAACTTTTTCAGTACTCATTCACCCACATTAATCTAGTTGCTTTCTGTGCTATCAGTTAACTGGAAAGAAGTAATACAAAATAAAATGATCGTTTTACATTAATTTGTGCCATACATCACAGAATCAGCTCAAAAATGATTCCTATGTATGCCATTACTTTTTATGTTGGATTTGATTCTGAAAAATCAGTTGAGATTGTTTAAAGCAAGTGAAAAATGATTAAAAGAAATTAAAGGGAGGAGGACTACTGGCCTTTTGCTCACCAGCATTGGCATCTTCGTCTGTGTGCCGTATATTCAGCCATGTTCATTGACTGGTGTGGTATGACATTATTCATGCGCATGTGCAGGAGCTAGTCATCACGGGACACAGGGTTTGGGTTAGCTGCTGTAAGCTGTTTGCATGCCAATGATCACTTTGAGCAGGCAGGTAGGTGGGTTTTATTGCATTAGTCTTTTCTGCAATAAAAAGCCTGCTTGTACTCAGTGAATGCTAGCGGAACTTTGTTCCATTTCAACTGTATCTGAGCCCCACAAACTGAAAACACTATATTATTCATTTTTAATAGTCAAAGCACACTCTCCCATCCATCCATGTCTCCATGCTTTACTTTCTTGAGAAATCACTTTGAAAAACACCCCCTAGCATTTCTATTTGCGTCCATTCTGAGAAAAGGCAGATGATTCATGTAGCATTTGCTCCCTGAATTCCATCTGCCCTTGGATCAGGTATGAAGGCAGGAGGGTGTGCTTAAAAGAGAGAGTTTAGTTTCACTTAATATATACATTGGAGTGGATTTACTAAACGTGGAGAGCACAAAATCTGGTTCAGCTGTGCATGATAGCCAATCAGCTTCTAACTTTAGCTTGTTCAATTAAGCTTTGACAGAAAAAAAAAATGGAAGCTGATGGTTTCTTTGCAGAGCTGCACCAGATTTTGCACCCTCCAGTTTTAGTAGATCAAACCCATTGTGTCCCCAATGTTACAATAATTCATATAATAAACACCCATGATATATATGTGAGCCACTCAGGCTGCTAGGAAATGTGGTCTTGTGCCTGCTGCTGTGAGTGCTGGCAGGCAAGGAGCCCGCCCACGCCCCAGACAATGACAGATAAGAGCTGAAGATCCCAGGAACCACACATCAGAACAAGACCTGCTGTCTCAGCCTGGAACCCCACCAGGTCACGCCCCCAGTGCGTTTCACTCCACCCACTGGAGCTTACTCGCTGGAGCTTACCCCATGCTCCAGTGGGCAGAGTGAAATGCGTTGGGGCGTGGCCTGGTGGGGGTCCAAGCTGAGACTGCCACTTGTCTACACACAGTAGGTCTTCTGATGTGTGTCTCCAGGGATCTTCAGCTCTTATCTGTCATATTTTAAACACCTTGCAGCATTTAGTCCTGGTTTACACAAATGCAATTTGTAAGGCGATTGACAGTTAAAAGACAAGTCAAACCCCATTTGTGGCAATGCAAACGTTCAAATCATTGCGACTCAAGTCGCAGTGACTTTGAAAATGGTTCCTGCACTACTTTTCTGCGATGTCATTGCGACTTGCATTGATGTCTGATAAATAATGTCACAAACCGCATAGAGATCGAACATCAAAATTGCACTGATCAGCAACTTTAAAACCATGCTGAAGTAGCATGATTTCAAAGCCACACTGGTGTGAACCAGGTCTAAAAAAAATCTAGTCAAAGGTTTTTAGTGTTTTTGGGCATAGTTATGGAAGGCTTTGGTGAAAAGATTATGCCTCATTTCATCTCTTGGTAATTGTGACCAGGACAGGAAGTGAGTAAAAATATCTCCAATGGGGTGACAGATAAAGTGTATGAAAACCTTAACAATGAACTTATATTATTTGCTCCCTTTTGGTCTCTTAATTATACCATCAATAGTGTTCTGTTATATCTGCTGTCTGCCTCTGTTGATTGTAGTCTGAATACACTTCATGTCCCAGGGTGACAATGCTACACCTCCAGGTACACTTCAGTGGGTGCACATTATCACTCTAGGACAGGAAGTGTATTACTGGCACACTTTTAAATAAAGGATAAAAGCCAGTAAAAGTGAATGCAGCTACTACATTTAAGGAGTTGTATGTTGCAATATATTACATTCTTGTTCTTGGGTTTATGTACACTTAACAATAAACAGGTTATGGAGGTTATAGCCTTCTCCTATTTAATATGATTTCTAACACCAGGTCTTCCCTACCAACAGCTGGCATATATGCTATAGGGCCCACAAAGGTAGACATTGTACCCTGTATCATGCCCTGAAGTTGCACATGAGAACAATGGCAGTTTATTTATTTTGTATTTTACACTGATGAGTCAGAACTAGAGTTGAGCGAACCCGAACTTTGCGGTGCTCGGGACCCGAACCCGAACTTTTGAAAAAAAGTTTGGGTTCGGGTTCTGGTATTTTTTTCCCGCTTGTTGAATAGCTGCAGAGCAGCCAATCAACAAGCGTTTCACTGGTTTGCCCTTACAAGCCATCACAGCCATGCCTACTAATGGCATGGCTGTGATTGGCCAGTGCATCATGTGACCCAGCCTCTGTATGAGCTGGAGTCACGTAGTGCTGCATGTCATATGCTCTCAGGCTAGTGTAGGGAGAGGATGCTGCTGGTGCTGTGAGGAACAGATTGCAGATCTAATAACATCTCATCCTGCATTACAGAACGATCTAATTGTGGACTAGGTAGAGATTACTACTACTACTGCTTTTAGGGACAGATTGCAGATCTAATAACATCTTATCCTGCATTACAGAACAATCTGACTGGACTAGTTAGAGTCTACTGCTTAGAGGGACAGATTATTGTTCTAAAATCATCTCCTAGTTCTATAGGGTCAGGTTCCTGCTGTTGCTGTAAGGGACAGATTATTGTTCTAAAATCATGTCCTAGTTCTATAGGGTCAGGTTCCTGCTGTTGCTGTAAGGGACAGATTATTGTTCTAAAATCATCTCCTACTGATATAGGGTTAGGTTCCTGCTGTTGCTGTAAGGAACAGATTACTGTTTTAAAATCATCTCCTACTGCTATAGGGTCAGGTTCCTGCTGTTGCTGTAAGGGACAGATTATTGTTCTAAAATCATCTCCTACTGCTATAGGGTCAGGTTCCTGCTGGTGCTGTAAGGGACAGATTATTGTTCTAAAATCATATCATACTGCTATAGGGAGAGGTTCCTGCTGGTGTTGTAAGGGACAGATTATCATTCTAAAATCATATCAAACTGCTATAGGGAGAGGTTCCTGCTGGTACTGTAAGGGACAGATTATTGTTCTAAAATCATATCAAACTGATATAGGGAGAAGTTCCTGCTGGTGCTGTAAGGGACAGATTATTGTTCTAAAATCATCGCCTACTCCTATAGGGTCAGGTTCCTGCTGTTGCTGTAAGGGACAGATTATTGTTCTAAAATCATCTCCTAGTTCTATAGGGTCAGGTTCCTGCTGTTGCTGTAAGGGACAGATTATTGTTATTTCCCTATCCCCATTTCTTTGTAGGGCACTTGTCCTACTCTTAGCCCCACTTTTCTTCTTTTTGCAGCCCTCTAGCACTTTCCAGGACTTTTTTACAGCCATTTTTAGGCCCAAAAGTTCGGGTCCCCATTGATTTCAATGGGGACCTGGACCCGAACCCAAACTTTTCCACGAAAACCCGAACCCGAACATCCAGTTGTCCGCTCAACTCTAGTCAGAACTAGAGCTGTCCAATGAGTAAAAATAGGGGAATTGTTCAAACCTATGCAGAGAGACCACTGCTTCCACATAAAGGGCAATTTTCATTTCCAGCTCTGGCTGCCTTTAAAAGAAAACAATCCACAAAACTTTGCACACCTTTTTTTGACAAACCTGGAATGTATTTAAATGGAAAGTTCATTGTTTGCTTTAAATCTGGAATCATTTTGTGGTCTATTATATACACATGTTTGGTGAATACAGAACTACTGATACCATATAGTTTGTATTTAACTTGGAGTTGGAATTTTACAAGACCTTTCTCCAGAGAAAGTCACAACACTGATGAATGCAGTCTAATACCTGTGCCACCAAAAATTGATTAAAATTTTCTTTTCAGATTTTCTTTTAGCTTTGTGCTACAGTTTAGCTAACACCTCTCGCACGATTGCCTTCCCTTTAGGAAAATGGTCTGGAATATGAAGCATGCTTGGTTGCTCAATGTGATGCTCTGGTTGATGCATTAAACCGTCAGAAAGCGAAATTGCTTACCAAAGTCACAAAAGAACGTGAACATAAATTCAAGGTGAGCTGCAACATCACAGACATTGGGATAAAGAATTGATATTATTTTAAAATGTAGTTATAATAATTATGATAGTTTAAGTAATATAAATACGACCATATTGAAAGGCTTAACTCTAAGCAAATATATCATGACGGTTCTGCTACAGTTTTAGTAAAAAATGGTAAACTAATGTTAACCACTTCCATACAGGACACTTACACCCCCTTCCTTACCAGACCAATTTTCAGCTTTCAGCACTCTCACACTTTAAATGACAATTACTCAGTCATGCAACACTGCACCCAAACAAAATTTTTATCATTTTTTTCTCACAAATAGAGCTTTCTTTTGGTGGTATATAATCACTGCTGGGTTTTTTATTTTTTTCAATATAAGCGAAAAAGTAGCGAAAATTTTGAAAAAAAAACACTTTTTTTTAGTTTGTATTGAAAAATTTTGCAAAAAAGTAATTTTTCTTCATAAATTTGGGCGATAATTTATACTGCTACATATCTTTGGTAAAAATAACCCAAATTAGTGTATATTATTTGGTCTCTGTGAAAGTTATAGAGTCTACAAGCTCTGG
>BLSH010178646.1:482005-493328 GCA_018402905.1 Glandirana rugosa
TCCGTTTAGGACTTTGTGACAAAATGGACGGTTCGTTAAATATTAAATTAAATCAACTATGTCTGTGAGGACCGTCCGTCGTGTCGGTCCAGATTATGGACTGAAAACTTGGAGTGAGAGGGTCACACGATAATACTCCCTCTAATGTTCTGTGATGATGGACATAAATTGGTGAAGGAATGGCCGCATAACATTTTTATACGGCCGTTCCACCTGAGGGGTAGGATTCACCTGGGCTCTTTACCCCGATCACGGAAGGCCGGGGTCCCGAGGGACACGGCCGTTCCCCGATCGCCGCGATGCGGGCCCCTGAGGGCCCGCAAAGCGGCGAAAACAAGAGGACGTAATATAACGTCCACTTAGGATGGGGAGTCCACCTTGCCGGCATATTTTTACAATACGCCGGTAAGGAAGTGGTTAAATACAGGTAGTAGTGTCTTGTAATCTCCCTCATAATAGCACACTGGGAGAGTGAGGTTCAAAAGTCAGGTATTAGACCTGGCTGTGCTGCCTGCCAGGAGTGTCTGTATCAACTAAATTAAATTATAAATTGCTTGGCAGGTAAAACAGTGTTTCAGGATTTGCCTGGATTTAGCTTTTCTTAGATTATAAATACTGAGTACTTATTTTATACTCACTTAGGTGGATCAAGCATCAATCCTGGCTCTGCACTGAGAACTGAGTGATCAAACACTGCTGATCACTCAGTTCTCCACATCACTTTGAGAATAGAGTTGTGACTTTCAGTCACTGGCTCTCTGCTCTGCCCCTCCAGCGCTCAATTGAGCGCTAGGCTGTGGAGGGGGCGGGAGGGACTGGCTTAGTCTCCCAGCAGCGTGCTAAAAGGCTGAGCCAGTTCTCATTCCAGGCATCTGGGTGGGTCCTAACTGTAAAGTTGGGATCAATCAAGCACCCGTACCAGCTTATTGACGTCACCTGATAGCAAACTTTAGCCTGCTGTTGGCTGAAAACAGGTCACAGAAGTACACAACTAACCACTCCTGTGATCCATAGATGAAATAGGGCCAAAACACTGTAGCTTTAGCCATGTTTCGCCTTTAAAAGTTTATTTCTAGCTGTCTGGGCCCTGTTGGGAAGATTTTCCTCCACTTACTGTCCCAGAGATGCAACAGGAAGTTAGAGAAAATATCTCCAAAATGAGAATTCCCACTTAGAAAGTTGCCACTGTAACAAATTCCATTCTGAAGATTTACCCTAGAATCTTTTTATGGTGACAAAACACTAACATTTTTGTTTTTCTATCATTTTTGTCTCAGTGACAATTGTCATAAGGACAAATAGAATGGGTGAATCTTCCTAGCCAGGGCACAGACAGCAATAACAATTTGACAGGTTTTCCAATCTATCCCTATGCTATCCAAAGTATTAAAACATTATGGCTATACATACGCTCCTAATTTAAATTTAAATTCTAGAGTGCAGAAACTCCTGTCACCCAGACCAGTACAAGATGGATTCTGATTGGTTGATATCGGTGATCACAATTATGAAATAGCTCTTAAGAATATTTATTTATTTTAGGTACTTATATAGCATCATCAATTTACGCAGTGCTTTACATGCACATTGTACATTCACATCAGTCCCTACCCTCAAGGAACTTACAATCTAAGGTCCCTAACTCACATTCATACATATACTAGGGCCAATTTAGACAGGATCCAACTAACCTACAAGCATGTCTTTGGAGTGTGGGAGGAAACCGGAGTAGCCGGAGGAAACCCACACAGGCACAGGGAAAACATGCAAACTCCAGGCAGGTAGTGTCATGGTTGGGATTCGAACCAGCGACCCTTTTGCTGCTAGGCTAACCATTACACCACTGTGCTGCCCAATAAGAATAAGAACTATTTTTTTAAGAAGGCTTTTGAGTCTTATCCACTCAAATATAACCACCATCATTAAGGCCCACTCACACATATGCACTTAAAGTGTCCTTTTCAGGGAGTCAACAATTTTTTTAAGGCACTACCTTGTGTGGAACATTACTTATACATCATCATATTTCTAAAATGCCATTCTGTGCATTGCCACACATTGTGCTGCGCTGCAGTATACATCCGTCTGCAGGTGCATTGGGGTGCCATTCAGAATGCACGATGCAGTAAAGCACACAGTGACCCGCTCATTACAACACCATAGTGTGACTGGGCCCTTAGGGACATGTACTCTCTCTATTTGTCCTGCTCACCACTGTCATCTGCAACTAAAAGCAATGGAAAATCCAAAATTTCGATTTGCTATCAGAACAGGGCCTTTACCTCACTCTGAAGTTATTTTATTTCTTACTTCCTGTTGTGTTAATAGGACAGGAAAAGAAGGTAAATCTATCCAGTGGGATATAGAGTAGATGACCAAAAGAAAATCTCCCCAGGGTTTTATCCATTCCCTTCTCTATGCAAAATAAAGGAAATCAAATATACTGTAAAACATTTTAGATATCCTGTAATAAACATCTTCTTATGACTTACTCATACCAAGTAGCATTAAAGTCCAACTCCAGACAAAATTCTACTTTTTTTTTTTTAGAACTAGATAAAGTAGGGGTAGACATACATTTTTGTCAGGTTTTTGTTCTTGTTTGTGACCCCATTTCAAGACGCTCTAAGCCAGGCAAACTAGTGTTTTTTGGGCCACTGGTGGTCATTTTTTCTATGTTTTTGTCCATGTCACCATCACAGACATTCCGCTCACTTCCTGTCCAGAGAGGAAAGGCGTAACATAGATTATGCAGTTTCTTTCCTTCAACCTGTGTTGATGGGGGAATCCCTCCCACTACAATGATCACTGCTGATGGCATTGCATGAAAAAAACCTGACAGGCTGGTTGTACTGAAGTTGATCAATAGGCCAACTTCAGTACAACCAGCCTGGCCATAGATGGATTGAAATTCAGCTGGTTCCTGCTGAACCAGCCAAATTTCAATCCATCTATGGCTGGCTTTACTCTTCCTACCAGGGAAATAGACAGCAATAAAAACCTGACAGAGGCTCTGACCCCTTTCCTGCTGAATCCATAAATTACAAAAAAGGAATATTTGGCTAGTGTTGGGCTTAAATTTAGAGAATGCCTTAAAGTGGTTGTCTACTCAAGGGAAAAAAACAAAACAAAAAAACAATAACCTGCAAGGCAAAGGCATAATGAGCTAGCATGCACCACATACTAGCTCATTATGAAATACTCACCTTAGAACGAAGCTCCCGCAGGGCTGCCTGGTCCCTGCAGAGGGAGCAGACATCTTCGCAGTGTGGCTACTTCCAGGTTCGCAGCTCCGGCACTGCGAGTGGCCAGAGCCGCCAGATGTCACTCCCGCGCATGCGCGCTGGAGCCGGACTTTCCAGCAGGGTCCGGTGCTGTGCGCCAGGCCTTCGCCGGGCCATCACTGCGCCAGCGGCTGCATTGCAAGTGGAATATCTCCTAAACCTTACTGGTTTAGGAGATATTCATTTTACCTACAGGTAAGCCTCATTATAGGCTTACCTGTAGGTAAAAAACACTTTTTTGGGTAGACAACCGCTTTAAGAAAAGGTTTTCGTTGTAAAACGAATGTGTGAAAAAGAGACATAGAGTAGTAAAATGAAAAGGCTGATGCACCAGCTGATGAAACTATTTCTAGGCAAGCTTAGTGAAAATGTATGCATTTCCCTTGAGAGTATTGTTGAGGATTAAGAGAGGATCTGAATACTTTTTCAATATTTGTACCTGTTAGTACATTCTACCTTTGTCTGCTGTGTTGTGCAGGACATGTAAAGTAGAACCAAAAGACATTTGGCTGCTTGCAACATGCATTTGTGAGCTTTCATCTTGCATTAGCCCTAGCAGTACAATACACTAATCCATTGTAAATGGGATTATTTTATATGTGAGGTTTATTTCTAGGTTGTCTGGGACCAGATAAATCATTGTACGCTGAAACTGCGCCAGTCGACTGGGCTGATGGAATATTGCCTTGAAGTCATCAAAGAAAATGATCCCTCTGGTTTCTTACAGGTAAATGTGAAATATAATCCTTTTGTTAAAACATGCAAGGTATTCGCAGGTCTCTTGTTTCATATACCTGTGACTGATAAGGATTCTGTACCGAACACTTGGGTCTATATGAAATCTCTGATCCTCAGACAGGATTATTCTCCAGGCTAACTAACATACACATGGTCTTATATTGCACAAACTACTTTCAACCTAATTTTTTTTGTTATATCAATTACATATAGAAAATTATAGCTCCCATATTTTACAGGATTGCTAGAGAAATCTAAAGCTTAACAAAGTATCATATGCAGTTCCACGAGATAAACAATTCCTCTTTTCAGCAGTCTGTATAAATCCACCTTCTGTTTCTGTCTCCTCAAAGCCAACCGACATATCTTTCAAATAGACCAGGCATCACTAAATGGGGAACCACGGTCCGAGTCCGGACCAAGTTAATGTCCTATCCAGACCACCACTGTACCACCATTTGTGAGCTGTTCTGCTCAAAGCTATCACTGCCGCCACTGCCATTCTCATTTTCACAGAGCCTACAGTGGGAGGTGGGACAGCTCTGGATGGAGGGAGGGGGCTATCCGAGTTGACAAGCAGGTGATTGGTTGCTAGGATGCAAGACAGTCCTAGCAGCCAATCACCAGCTTGCAGCTACCGCCCTCTGGCTAAATCTGCTGTGTCTCCCATCCTTCTCTCTGCCTGTAAAAGGTAGGACAGGAAGGGGGGGGCGATGTGAAGGGGGCCTGTGGACAGTAAGGGGATCGCTGAAAACTGTAATGGAGGGGTTCAGGACAGTTAAGGAGAGGAGCTTAGGACAGTCAAAGGGGAGAACTCAGAACAGTTAAAGGGGGAGTTCAGAAAAGTAATGGGGGGGACTACAGATAGTAATGGGGGGACTGAGCACAGTAATAGTGAGACTCAGGACAGTTAAGGGGGGGAGCTCAGGATAGTTAAGGAGAGGGGACTCAAGACAGTTAAGGGGGACTCAGGATAGTTAAGGGTGGCTCAGGACAGTAATGGGGGGCTCCGGACAGTAACGGGGTGGCTCAGGGCAGTAATGGGGGCTCAGGACAGTAATAGGGGCTCAGGACAGTAATGGGGGGCCAAGGACAGTGATGGGATCACTGAGGACAGTAGTGGTGGTGTAACTGAGGACTGTAATGGGGGGAGCTGAGGACACTAATGGGGGGCCTGAGGACATTAATGGTGCCCCTAAAGACATTAATGGGGCCACTGAGGACTGTAATGGGGGCACCATGTGGTTTGGTGTCAGCAAAAATGTGCTGTAGATGCGGATGTATGGGGGTGCAATTAAGTGATCCCCATGCATCTGCTAAAGTGCAGCACATTTCTCTGTGGGTCAGGAATGCATGCGATTTTCCCCAGCCACAGAGATGTGAACCTAGCTTATGAAGAGAGGGGAGCTGTGATATGAAGGATGTGACTCATAGTACAAACATGCAATTTGGACCTCTGCTAGAAGGAAATTTTACTAACTGGATCTTGAAAATTTTTAATTCAACACCCATTAAATAGACCGTTCCCTTTAAATAAAAATGCCTGTGGCACTCAATTTGTTTGGGGTTGCCTAAAAGGCTATATGAAAAAAGATGGTATAGACCAGAAGGTAAGCTTTCTTCCAAAGGAGAACTCCAGTGATACCAAAAGGTTGTGTATGGGCAACCCTACAGTTTGTTGTTCAAGGTGTACAGCATTGAATAGATACCCAAATAAATCTAAATTGATATAAATAATTAAAAAAAAAATCAATATTGCATCAATTGTCACTATACTAAAATAGACAATCTTGAGGTTTGGGTAAATTTATATATTAGAAAGTAACTGTCTGAGCTGGGTTGCCTCCTCAATGCCAGGCTGGGAACCTGGTAACTGTAAAGAGATTAAAAGGGGTAAGAGAGGGGCACCAAAACTTCAATATAGTGTAGACAATAAACAATTTTACTACACTATATGGCTGTTTTGGGGCCCCTCTTTTCCCACTTTTTCCCTTTAAAAAATGGCACTTTAGCAATTCAGTTCCAATCCAGGCAAAAAGTTTAAACATTATTAAACATTGATTAAAACTGGCAATGCACCGATTTGCTGTGGTTGATTTACAAAAGAATAGAGAATGAATGTTCACTAAACTAAGTGGATTAAGTGAAGATGTGCTCTCTGTAATTATCCAATCAGATGTAAGGCAAAGTCCTTTGTTTATTTTTCAATTCTCCTGTGCCTGTTTGGGTATTCAAACGGCACAATTTCACTTGAACATAGGCTTGATGAAGTCTGAGTGGCATAAGGCAGAGGTGCAGCAGAGTGATGCAGTTGATGCAAGGAGGTAGATGCCCACCCGAAGGACAGTGGCGGCATCTCTTGTCAGTTTTTACTTGTTCTCTGCCTGTCATCATTTTTTAAGCCATTGAAATCTGGCTGCCCTTTTTAATGTGAATTTATATAAAACCCTATTTTAAGTTATATGGATATCACTATGGCTTTATCTGCACTTTTATGTGTTTGAGTGTCTTTTCACCACTGGGTCTGTTGCTTCTCATGTGTTTTGGAGAGAGTTGCCAAATGTCATCACCTTGAAGTCCGTTTTATGCTGTGAAGTGCAGGAAGATATTCAACCCTATTTCAAGGGAAAAGCTTGATTTGACCTTTTGTAACTTTAATGTCCTACCAAAATGAGGTTAACAAAATAAAGGGAGTGGTGGTGGTTAAACACCCCCAACAATTAACCAATTACACACACTAAATTCTCATGGGACTTTTAAGACAATAGTTTATAAACCATATCATGAAATCATCAATCTTTATTTAAAGCAATTGAAAAAATATAAAATCAGCGGTGGCTGACACAATATACATGAACATAAGAACACATTATATAAATTACACTACACATAGGTCCTCAATTAGGGAGTTACTTAAAACATTCTCACAGTATGTGACTTGTCTTCACCAATCCCTGAGCTGTGACGCACCCAACACGTTTCAAATATCTTCTTCATGGTATGACATATCTTCAATGAAATGTATTAAATGGTAAAGCGATATGTAACATACCACAAGACGTATGGTACACTTACAATTTACATGTATACAATGGAAAGTCAGCTTATATAAAAGCACTGGAACACAAAGATACTTCTCCACCCTCAACCACCAGCATGCCAAGGAAAACCAACCAGAGGAGTAACACACTTACACCGAGGCTGCAAGAACCACAGCTTGGCAGGCAAAGAAAAGGAAATGAAAGGATAACCACTAAAGAAGAGTGTCCATAAGTAGTTAAGACCCAATTAATAAGCCCCAATTGTCTTGGCTTGCTAGTGGATAAAGGTAAAAGGTATTACATGGCTTTTATATTTGGCTGATCTTCCTTTGAACAAAATACACAGTGTAAATTATAATTGTACCATACTTTTTGTGGTATGGTATACATTGGTTTACCACAGTGGTTCTCAACTCCTGACCTCAGGACCCACTAACACGACTGATTTTAAGTATTACCTTGGGGAGATGCAGACTAGAATACTGCAATCACTGGGCAGCAAATGATATCACCTGTGATACCTTTCAGTTATCTTGCAAACCTGGCCTGTTTCTGGGTCCCGAGGACAGGAGTTGAGAACCACTGGTCTACCATTTATTATACTGAACATTGTGTAATTTCATTGTAGATATGTCACAGCCTGTTACCCCTGATGAAGAATATTCAAAGCACGAGCGTGTCCCAGCTCAGGGAGTTGGTGTGGACAAGTCATGCACTATGAGAATGTTTTAAGTAACTACCTGACTAGGGACTTATGGGTAGTGCTATACTGTGCTCTTATGTACATGTATGTTGTATAAGCCACCACATATTTTATATTCTTTTAATTGCAAGTAAGGATTGATTATTTTATAATATGGTTCATACACTATTGCCCGGAAAGTCCCATGGGAATTTAGTGGGGGTAATTGGTTTACCTAAAAGAGGTGAAATTCTGTCCACTTGGGTGATTATCAGTGCCCTGCTCATCAGACCTGTTTCATAGAAGTGGTTTACAGAATTATTTGAGCATGAGAAGCGGACTTTCTAATCACATTGAATGCTTATATAATTAATTAGCACCATCACTATTATATGACTGAATGGATACAATTTTTGATCACTGATCACTAGGCAATGTTGTTATGTTTTGCATATTTTAACTTTACATGTTTCATCAGCAACAGTTATGCATTGTATAGTCCTATTCCACAGAGCAAATAGATTATCAAACATTTCTGCTCCATTTACTTTATAATTCTCTGTAAGCTTTAAGGAAGGCTGTGTGTTTGTGTCTAGTAGACTGTGCATTTGGTTCTAGCAGATATCTGTTGCAACTCTGCTTCATCTTGGGAAAGAAAAAGCTGCTCATTATCTGACATGTTGTATTTGTGAACAGTGCAGCTATATCTGTATGCAGTCACAGTTAATGCACAGAGCAGGTGTTTGTGCAGAGCAGAAATCAGTACATCATAGCTCAGCCATTCCAGCAGCAGAGATGATTCTAGAAACAGCAATTCCTCAAGCAAATTCAGTACCCAGAAAACTCCTATGAATGAAAAAAATGATGTGAAAGGCATCACAAAAGAAACCTTACAGGGAACAGTCTAGCCTTAAAATCACATTTATTAAAAACTTGGTTAAAAATATGAACAGGCAAAAAACCAAATCACCATTAATGCAAGAAGTTAAAAATGACAACGTTGTCAGTGCAACAGGAGACTAGCTGGCATCACTCACTAATATTCCACCACACACACAGTACATACACCACAGAGAGGACTATATATTCGCAATAATGAACTTGATGGGACGAATTGGAGATAGAATCCTAAACCTGAGCATAGGTGTGCACAGGGGGTGTGCCAGGTGTGCCTGTGCACACCCTAATAACTATGTGTGGCGCCGATTCCCCCTACTGCCTGGCTTCCCCCCCCGTGTTGGCCCCTCAGTGCTGCTGGCTTCCCTCTCCCCACAGCTGGTGCAGGGGATGTTTCAGGATGGAGAGCGGGGGAAGGGGCAAATATGTAATTTACTGGCCCCTTCCTTTTCTAAATTAACACAGTGATCACACTCACTCACTGTGTCCATTCATAACTGAAACATAGTAAACTGTTCACTATGTTTCAGTTTGTGAATGAACAGGAAGCAGCTCAGCACAGAGCACTTCCCATTCATTCACTGTCCTGTGCAGCTGAAGCTGCAGAGAATGGCATGTGTGTTTGAGTTTTGGGATGCACACCCTAATGCAATAGGCTGCGCACACCTATGAACCTGAGCTTCATCTCCCAAGTCCTGGGCTCAGATAGGTGATGTAAACATTCTGTGGGAAGTAACTGGCCAAAAATATCCCGTGTTGTCAAGACCACTATTTGGTATTGGTGCTAGGAGCTAAATGATGTGGGTAGTTCATGTACCGTCTCTGAATAAACACCTGCCACTATGCAGTATGCAGTATGCACTATGCTGTCACATCCACTGAAAAAAGTGCTCCTAGCAGTGTGGATAAAGTCAATGCCCACAGGTTGGACTGTAACAGTAGCTGTCGGCTCGTGACTGCCAAGTTCAGATAGAACAGATCAGAAGGGTAGGTGATGTACATCTCAGCTCATCAGTGAGGACTGTAGGTCCCAGTATACACACCGGGCGGCCTCACAGGGATAGCTGATCCTCTTGGGAACCTCCTGTCTCAGTGTCCAGTAACGCTGCTCCCGGGATACACCATGGACTTGTGGCAACTTGACATGCATACAGGGCTGGAAGGAGGGGCCAGCTGAGTCATCCAGGATGCAAGAGGTGACGCTAAGACTGAGGCCTTTCCTCAGGCAGGGCGCGTTTTTCTTTGTTTACTGATGTTCACCCATGCTATCCAGCCACAGCATGCAGAGGAGGTGGTGGACTGGCTTACTAAACCATCCTCATCCTCCTCATCCTCTATCACCCAAGCTGAGACTAGTGCACAGTGCACTGCAGCTGCCAGAGTGGCTTATTCTGCCTCCTTGTCCACAGCTACTTCTGCCATAGCCCCAGCATCATTCATAGAGGGGTCAGCTGAATTATTTGAACACAGTGTCAGCCACTTGCTTCTTAGCGATTTACATTGATTACTTGATTCTGATGTTGGTTCTGAGGTTGAGGAAGGGAGTAACCTGAGCCTACAGAGAGGGGAGAATGCTGATAAACAACAAATTGGCAGTCATATTCCCACAGCTGCAGCGTATTGCCAAGTTGCCTTCAGTGATGATGAGGATGGAGGGGATAAGGATGATGAGGTCTCTGACGTGACTTGGGTGCCGGGTGGAGCAGAGGAGTAAAATAAGGTGGCAAAACAACCCCAATGAGGCAGGTTGTCCTCCAGAGACAGCCATCATGGAACAGTAGAGAGCAGCCACCCTATTCCATCAGATTGTGGAGCTGTTATCTCCCGGCCCATTTCCCACAGCTCAGCTGTGTGGACCTTTATTAGTACATGTACAGTTGATCGCACTGTTGCAGTTTGCAATCTCTGCCACAAGCAGATCAAGAGATGAGAGAATAAAGCAATTTCCAAATTAGTTTTGTAAATTTATTTTGAAACTTCTCTTTTGAGGTTATTGTTGGACATTGTTTTTGTATGTTTTGTTAAGAAAATTAAACAGATTTTTTCTCAAGAGTACCTCTGTAAGGTTAAATTGTCAGCAGAAGGTTTTTTGACTGTGACGGTATTGTTCCCCCATTGATACATGTCCCCCAGGGCAGTACCTGGGCCCCCGTACTCTTTTTATGGGCCATAACTTGCATATAAGCCTTCAAAATGGGCCCTTTTCATTTTTCAAGTTCAGGTCCCATTGACTTTAATAGGGTTTGGGTCACCCCAAAGCGCCTTGTCCCCATGTTGACAATGCAGTTGGCCATGTTACATGTAATGTGTCTGTTTTTTAAAAAAATTTGAAACATTTTTTAGATAATGCAGCTGGGAAGTTGGATTTCTCATGCATCTTTCTAGACAATGCTGAGGGGGCAGAGTGAGCAGGGTTTTAACATAATTTCCCTAAGCTCCTACAGATAGATCAATGTGCTATCATTCTAACAAGTGAATTTTCTGTACATTGTGGTGTGCTGCATTCTTTAGAATAGTGTAGGATCCATTTTTTGTTGTATATTGCCGTGCAATCAAAATGAATGGTCCCCCTAAAAAAAGCACCTAAAACACACAAGTACGTGCATTCAAGCATCTGCGTTGTGCTGTGAATGATTCTTTATGTTTAGCAGACATATTTAGGAGTACCATTGCCAAATAAA